>JAQIXL010000348.1:0-35413 GCA_034700245.1 Poikilolaimus oxycercus
TATGCTTCCTAACCTTCTCGGGAGGGACAAATATGATAGCTCTAGCTCGCTTAGAGCGCTCATAAAAATCTTCCATCGTTTTGTGCCATTAGGTCTAATTGGAAGCACTCACGCAGAGATGAACGCTCGAGATGCGCTTCTCGCAAAAGCAAAAGAGTGAGACCTCGAAAGTGCCAATTCAAATGAGTGAAAAATTTGTAGAATGCGTGAAACTCATTTTGAAGTTCCCAATTAGCTGCGCATCAGCTCCAAATCAGCTGCAAATCCATCGACCGGTCACTGCCAGGATGCGCAACTAAAATGCACCTTGATGAGCAGCCTGATGTGCACATCCGCTCACTTTACTACGGCGGCAGATTGTTGCGGCTTTGAAAAGGTCGGTCAAAAGTGTAGTAAAAATGGCACTTCGAAAACTGTGGTTGAGGCAGCATTACTCACAATACAAACAAGTTTGACTTGAGAAGTTGTTGACTTGGGAGCTGACAGAGCAACAACGCAATACTATTTTGAAACGACATTGAAACCGCTGAGGGAGTTACAAACACTTGTAGATACGGTCTGGCGATCCTCGACAAGAACGAAAAGCAAGGTAGCGATCAACTGAAGACTGTCGTGACAAAACTATGCTTGACCGACAGCATCAGTTTCAGATTCATCGAAATTTGCGATAGGCGAACTATTGTACAATACGATGTCTCGCACAGACGGAACAGATTGATGTTTCAGTTGTTTTAGAATTGGAATCAACTGATGAAAGTTCAGTAGTTTTGTAGCATGTGTGAATCTTGACGTGAAATACAAGACAGAAGGAACGCACAGTTGTTTATTCGCACGACGGTTTCAAGTCCACAGTAAAAGATCGGCTCGAAAAGTCACCTCATTAGTCGCTGAGCTGGGTTTTGTTTCAAGCGCATTCGAGATGATGCTGGCAAGATGTTGATTCTGTTGGCTTTGGATGAAATTATTATGAGATTGCAGCTTTCAGAACTTGAACACGTTGAAGAATTTGACATTTCCGTTTCATCCTCGTTTCATAAACAATCGATCTGCAAAGGGGTGATTGAGCTTCGAAGTCAAGGCACAATCCGATAGTTCACGATCCTCACAGTCCTAGCCTCCGCAATTATGGGAAAACTCTCAAGCGTGAAATGTTTACAATATGTTTCAGTCGCGTTAGAACTCGATATGGTTCTCGACGCAGTGCTAGGTCGAACGTTGACGCCGGTCTTTCAGGTCTATCAAGAGTAAGAACCCAACAACTCTCAATAGGTGACATCGCCGTTGCGTTCAGAGGGAAGTGAACCATGAAATGCAAGCGCTAGTATTAAACCGTTTTTAGCGTGCTTTCTCGATCCTTAGAATGATGGCTTTTGAGGGCAGAGAAACAACGCAGAAGTTGCACGCGTATTATGGCAACAGTTGTTGCGAGTAAGGAACAGCGTGCAAAGCAATAGTGTCTTGTCGGTTTCACGCGTTAAACAACTCCGACACTCAATTTTTGCAACGGATAACGAGATCTCATGTCCCATGTCGGTTTCAGAATCAAGGAAGCATGCTGTCATTTCTTTTCTCGATGTCGCTGCATTTGGCGAGGTGCGTAAAAGTGCCCTTGAGAATGTCAGTTTCAAAAGTTTCCTAAAAGCGTTTCTTTCCTGAACAATTTTCAAATCGAAGACTGTTATGTTTCACACTTTGGCAGTGCAGCAAGTTCCCTTCATGCATTTGCAGTCTGGATCCGCTTCAGCTGCTGAAGCTCATGGACGAGCAACTATTCTCATCCTCCCTCCAACACGACAATTGTGCAGGGCGGAGAGTCTGTTAGAGGCAAAAGCCAAAGGGACATGGCTAGCTTTCATGGGTGCCCAATGCTGGTGGATAAGGATGCCCCCGAAGGCACTGCTGGTCAGAAAAGACCAACGGTCACGTCATGTAAGCGACTGGGCACACTGCTCTTACGACTGGGCACACAAGCAGTAGTTGAAACGGAAAATTGCTGCCGAACGATAAGCCTGTCTATTCTCTAGGCTGCAAACAAATCCGTGAACAAGTTTGAATGCTTTGTAACCAACTGAAAACCGCTACTTGAGACGAGAATGACAACAGCATGTGAGAAAAACGAAGAAATGAACAAACGAGCCTTGGACCTCGAAGCAGCGAATGTGCGCATTGTGGTTTGTCATAAGCCAGTGTAGCTTCGGCATCCCGACATCTCGCTGTGCTCATCAACGGAGAGCAACGGTTCGGCGGACTTTGCGGGTCGTCTAAAATGTAACGGCCCTTAGGGAGAAAGATGCAGACAAGACCCTCAACCAGAGTTTCGCGAGGTGCGGTCCGAAGAGGTCTGAAAGGCAACGTGGCACGATTTGTGAAAGTTTTCCAACTGCCAATCAGGAGAGCGCTCAAAAACAGTTGAAAGCAATGTCGAGGAATGATCAGAGAAATGTCTTCAAATTTCAATGAAACCGAGGAGAAAAGCGATCATTGACCTCAACAAAAGTGCCGCGTTTTACTTCGCGGTTACAGCCGAGTTTGAAATTGAAACCAGTAAAATGAGCCTCAATGATGACTTGCTTGATCCTTCGAGATTCAGACGAAGTTCTCGAACTGTCGCTAAAGTTCATTGTCTGAACGTCTTCCAGTGGAGACTTGCCGAAGAGACAGGCCTCTCGAAGTGACCATCACCCTTTCCAAAAATGCAGTTTGAGGCAAAACGCACCAGTGCGCAAGAAAAAAGACGATCTCACTTGACAGTCTCCGGGAGAGCAATAGACGCTACTCACTTCACGATAAACTACATTCCCGGTTTCAACTAGCTCCCAAATGTGCTTCTGTGTTAACCAGACGATCGCACGAGACCCGGTTTGTGTTTGCCTCATCATCCCCATCTTACTTCGAAACACTTCCAGAATTTCAAACCGTAAATCGCAGTTGCAGTCGAATCAGAAATTGAACGACAAATGTCGAGTGTCAATCGTACTTATAGAAAAGGATCGTTGTGGACGAAATTGGCAAGTCGACAGTGGTACTCAAAAACCAGTTGTTTTCAGCATGAAGTTGATTGTGAAGATCAGTTTCAGATTCGTTACAAGATTGGCGGCTCATTAACATCGCAATCAGCACGCGATGCTAGCTTGCATTCTCAATTGTGACATCGAGGTTTCAGTCGGACTAGAACTAAAGACAGTGCTGGCTACTTCACTTATGAGGCCGGGTGTGCTTTCGAAACTAACACATGAAACGAGCAGCGAGCTTTTGATAAAGCGCAATAGTCTTCTGCATAAAGCGCAATCGCCGGTATTGATCGCGTTTCGTGGAGCAAATTATAAAGATCGAAGCAATGGACGCTACTCACTAATTCACAATCTTCCTTCATTGCCAGTTTCAAAGAGATCCTAAATGTGCTTCTGTGTCGACCAAACGATCACATAAGGTCGCGTTTGTGTTTCCCCTCTTCGAACCGTAAATCGCAGTTGCAGTCAAATCGTAAATTGTAGAGGAAAAAGTGTCTAATGTCAATCGTGCCGACGAACACCAATAGCATGAACAAATATGCGAAGACGTGTGGCCCTGTTTGTTATACGCTCAACACAAGTCCATACGAGAAGACGTCTAGAGGTTTCTATTTGTGGCGAATAACAGCAAAGGCAGGTCGCCACCGCTGCTTTACAATCACTCAAGGGGCAGTTTTCACCTTGAAAGTACAATAGTTGAAACAATCGCGCAACGTGCCGGAATTGACAACCTCAATCGTTTGTGGCGCTTTTCACGAATCTTTGAAACCGAGAGAAGTGCAATAGAATATTGAATAGCCTCCCAGTCCCTTTTGCGACACAAACCAACAACATACCGTTTCGAACCCTGGGAGTAAAAATCTTGGGACTTTGAAACATCACTATCGCCAAGTAGTGAACGCCACCTGCGACGGTTATTTGAGACGAGGAACACAAAAAAATGTGAACGAAAAACTCAAATGGAGGAAATTTTTTTGGCGTAGCGAGCCTGGTGATATCAGATGTGTCAAATTGTGATCTTTCATAAGTTTTCACTGAAACTGCAAAGTGCTGCAAGATTATATTGGCAAGCATCATCGATTGTGCTACCATTGCGCGATGACGATTGTCGTAAAAAGGGAAACGTGATATGTCGCAATTGAGCGCTGTGTATGTTGGCGCTCAATTATCCGGCCTTTCAGCCCCGGTTTTACTGGCCCTTTTCAAGCTCTTGTCGGGAAAGCTCTATACCATTCGATTCAGCTCGCCGAGAGGAACAAGACTATACATTTTTTATCTCCTAAAGTTAAAAAATCCAGCACATTTGCGGCCCTGAAAGTGGAAAAAACCGCGCTCAAATGTCAGGCGCTCAATTGTCGTACACCCCCCACGTCCGACCTGAATAGTCAACTGGCCGACCCCTGCAGACTCTTGCAACCTCGGCTTCTTTCTGCCATAAAGAGCGTTATTAAAATTTTTCGAGTCGTTATTCGTTTAACGACAATTTCGTTCGAGCTCAAAATATCGTTATTCGTTAACCGAAAATCGTTATCGAGACAAAAGTGTCAAAACACCGCTCAGAGGCTAAAACTTCGAACGCTTTGAACTCAGAAAGGTAATCTTTCAATTAGCAGTCGGTTTTATGCCTCTCAAAGAGTTTAAAAAAGTTGAAAAAGGTTTCACCAACGACATACTGCGCTTAAAAAGTTGAAAAAGAGTCTTTCAAATACCCAAAAGAACCATTTTCCAGCTGAATTCAGTCTATAATTTCATCCGTTAAACGCCCAAGATTTCGTTATTCGTTTAACGGCCTTCGTTGAACGAAAAATCCCGTTAAACGGCCTGTTTCGTTTAACGAAATTTCGTTTAACGCGCAGCCCTGGTCCCATTGAGAGCCGCGTTGGAGGAGACGGACAGTCGCTCGTTTCCAATTTGGCATACAAAATTCGTATGTTGCCTCAATCTTGTTGTAATCTTTTCGCGTCGCTGTCTATCTACGGTTCGCACTCGATGG
The DNA here is from genome assembly GCA_034700245.1 of Poikilolaimus oxycercus. NCBI lineage: Eukaryota > Metazoa > Nematoda > Chromadorea > Rhabditida > Rhabditidae > Poikilolaimus > Poikilolaimus oxycercus. The sequence continues at coordinate 5,005 of JAQIXL010000348.1, forward strand.
AGAATATTTCAGATGGGCATAAATCATGCACAGTCACAAAACAAAAGTGCATTCGGTAGGCGACACTACGGAGAAGAGAGTTTTCAGAAAGCTTTGACGAAGCTTTCACCCTGCTCATGCCAAGGATTCGAGGCTAGAAAGCTTCTTTACGACCGCTCTTCAGCACATGGTCTCAATGGAAAGCTTCAGCGAAACTGTCTATCCCTTCTGATTGTGAGGAATCTGATGGCTGCTGTTTGCTAACGTTTTGTAACGCATTGTCTCTCTCGGAAACGTGGAAGGTGTGGGAATGATACTGAACCGAAAAGGGGCTCACCTGGGGAACTTCGACGCTCGTCTCCTACTTTTGGAGCAGCCGCAGACTATATCAAAGTCGTTGATTCGGGTTCAACATACTCTTTGACTTACAATTAGCCGTCATCTTCGTGGGCTGAAGCATGCTGCCAATCTCGCAGATGTCCACAATGCATGCTGCGACGCCCAAATTCATCGCCTCGAATCGCATGCGTGCCTTGAATACTGATGGCAAGCATGCACACGAAGAAAGCGTTGAAAGCAATCGTTCCCCAGATTCTCTTTTCTTTCGGGGAGGCGACTTTGCCTTTGGGCAAATGGAATCGAAACTGCCTTGCAAGGCGTATTAGACACCTTTGACAATTGGTGTTATCGAGGAGTAAGCAAATCTGGCAATGGTGCATTATGTATTGTATGTCGGTGTTAGTGTTTTAACAAAAAAGTTATCTGCAAATCGTATTTATCTGCAAAATAATCTGCGGCCTGCATTCTAAAGTTCTTCTGCATGTCAGCATGGTTCTCCCTTCGAGGGTTTGCTCTGGTTCGCCAGGCACGGACTTCCCTGTCTCTCCCATCAACAACGGCCTTATAGGCCCATTATCCTTTCGAGGAAGGATGCGCCGAAGAAAGGAAAGAAAGTTCTGTTTGTTCGCCTAGCCGCATCGTTCGCCTGCATCTGCTGTCACATTATAACAAACGAGAGGCGGATGTAGACGCATTTCCCCCATTTTTCCCACAACTTCCCCCTTTTCCCAGTCACGCTGTTCTCGTTAAAATGGATTATTTCTCTTGCATGGCTGTTTATAAGCATTTTCAGTACTCTTTGATGGATGAACATCGACGAAAAAAACAGCTTCGCCTTCAACTTTACGTCTTGCTAGCACTCGTGGGTTCGTCTTTTCCATTTTTTCAGTTTCAACTAAAGTTTTTTAGATTTTTGGATTTTCCTAAACTGGAGTTATAGCACAATTGGTAATCATGATGATGTTATGTTGCAATGGATCGGCGTTAGTTTCTCTCAACTTCTCTAAACACTCTCAGATGATGCTTCTCACCTTGATGTTCTTTACAAGCGCCATCTATTTCCTTGTGGCCGTCTGGAGGGAAGACGAACTTTCAAATGCCATTGTCGAGCATTTCGACAGCCGAGAAGATTGTAGACTGCGAAAGTCGTTGCCATGTCAGTGGAGGACCATATTTCTTGTGACCTTCGAAGCTGTTTTTGCGCACGGTTCGCTAATAATCTTTATTCGTTCTAACAGGCACTTCATTCAACAAGTCTGTACAGGTCCGCATTGTCTTTGCCTTCACAAACCATCTCAGATACCAAATGTGTCGAAACACTTCGAGTACTGGCAATATCTGTTCTGTTCCTTGTTGTCGTTTCCTTTGTTGTCATCTTCCTTCGTCGACTTCGCTTTCTTCAAAGGTGCGGCTGTTTTTTTTCAGGGAAGATTTTTAGAAAAGACAGCACGAACCATGAAGAACAACAAACAACGAAAGAAAAGTTACCCGTTTAGTGGAGATTCTACGTATTCTTGCTAATAAAATTCTAAGTGTCATCTTCTTCAAAGAAGCCTAGAAAATGGCGTTAGCTACTCTTTCTTAACCAGGTTATCCTTCTCTTCTGTCCTTGGAATAAAGGTTTAAAAAGGAAAGTGGTCACAGTCGAAATAAGTGTGATGTCGCATCAAATTTGCAGGGCACATATCACGGCTAATAATAGCCTCCTTTTCGAGATTTTCCTCTGCATCGTCAGGCACGGGTTCCTCTATCTGCGGCGCCAGCAACACCAGTGGAGGCAAGCTAGCCTTTCGGACGAGGCTGCGCCGAAAAAAGAGCTTGATATTTTTTCGCCTAATCGCATCTCGTTTGCCTATTTGGGCAGCAGCATAAAAACAAACGAAAAGCGGGACTAGACGCCTATTCGCATGCAGACTGAATTTTTGGTCCTTGACCATTTGACCATGTTGCTCTTGGCAGAAAGAGATCGTTTCCACTTCCAAAACTGGCTGTTAGACGAGGTTTTTCAGTTTTCTTTGATGGATGAAGATCGACGTGAATCACTGCTTCGTCTCCGATTATACGTCTTACTGGCAATCGTTTGTTCGTCTTTTCATTTTTTGCTCTTTTCATTTTATTCGAAGAATTTTTCAGATCTATGGATTTTCATGAACTGGGCCTATAGCTCGGACAACGATGCGATTTTGCAATGGATCTGCGTTAGTTTCCTCAATTTCAATCCACTTCCTTAGATGACTCTTCTCACTCTGATCTTCTTCGGCATGGCGATGTATTCCTTTGTGAGCGTTTGGAGGGAAGACAAATTATCAAACGTTGTAAACAACGAGGACGTTAATGTTAGCCAAAGAGATTGCCGACATTGAAAATCGCTGCTCTTTCAGTGGAAGACGATTGTTCTTGAGGCTTTTGAAGCTGCGATTATTTACGCTTCACTAGCTGTTTTTGTTCATTCTAACGGACAATTTATTCAAGAAGTTTATGCAGGTTTGTGGCAGGTCGTCCGTTTTTAACTTCAACAATACAGACTCCAAATATGCCGAAGCCCTTCAAGCATTAGCAATTATTGTTGCTTTCTTCATTGCCGTTTCATTCGTTGTTATCTTTCTTCGTCGATTTCGATTTCTTCAAAGGTCTTAGGGTGCTGCTCTCAAAGAAATTTTCAGAAAAGACGAAATGGATCATGAGGGCAAACAACTAACAAGCGAAGAATTTATCATTTAGAACAGTTTTCAAGCAGCGATCTTCTGTTAATTCACTCTAACTTTTTGTCTTATTCTCGGTGACTGCTTCACATAGATATTTAGCCATTCGTGTGACAAATTCATTTTCATGCGTGGCAAACGCGCGGCTTTGTGGCTGGCGGATATTGTTTGTCGAGTCTTTCTCGGAATTTCTTCCCTCCGTCGCTTAATTTGAATGCCCGCTCAACCATTCTCTTGTCCCAATCCGTTTTGTTTCGCTTCACACCGAGATGGACGTTGAAATGCTTGGAAACAATAGCAAATCGATAGCCGGCTCGGCATAGTTCTTGGCACTGAATCTTTCGAGCACCTCGCAAAACAGTTCTCACCAATTCCAAGTGGTCCTTGTCTTTGAAGAGAACGCCTTCGTCGTGGAATGGAACACTGTGATGGGCAACAAACTCGGGCTCCCAATGGGGATTCGAATATTCCGCGACATCGGAGATGTATGCGTCTTGCCTCGTCTGAAGAAATTATAAATACTTTCATTGGAAGTCTACATCATCTAGCCAATCCGACACGTTTCTGATCTCGTGTCCTTCGGAAAAGAATAACTTGTGAAATTCAAAGGCGACTCCTTCGCCAAACAATGTCTTCAACTCTTCACGAGTTCGAGGAATAATTCTAAAGATTGATTCCAAACATGAATCTCTCAACCAACGTGCTGTTCGCTTCGACTTCAAAGCGCCGAAAAACGAGAAGAGTCTTTATTGTGGAGATATTTTCCCGTTCAGCTAACTCCTGAAGATCCGTTGCAAAGTCTTTCGAGTAAAACTGATCAGAGTCGCCAGTCACAAAGTAGGTCGTATTCACAAACTGAGCAGTATGTCAACTTGGAAAGAAAAACCTTTCGAGCGATGTTCCTCCCCACATTCGCTGTATACAACCCAGCTATTGCCGGAGCTTCGCCAACAGAAGTGGTCGGAAATGAACAGCTTGTATGGAATTTCTCTGACTCTGAACAAGTGACATGGCCATAGAAAGCTTTTGAAACCGATGTGAATAGATGAACATTTGACTTGACAGGGATGATGATAGTAGAGATGCACACTCAGCTTTCTCCTCAATGACGCATTGCATTCCAATATCGCCATAACCTGAGGCTGGCTGACCATTTCCTCCGCCCTACCCGTTTATAGGCCTCTTCGAAAGAGAGACCAAAACTTGCATTATAGAAAGCCGAATGACGCACTAATAAAGCCCACGAAATGCGACCGGTCCAACTGGATGTCTGGAAACGATCGTTTGAGACGTTTTTGATTACCGCAAGAATAAAGTTGTCGTTGGCATAGTCAGCCGATGAATGGGCCATGAGTGTAACGAGTTCTCGCTTCTCTTCGGCTTTATGCACTGTTGCCACGCAGAAACACTCGCCGTAGGCAACCGTTGGAAGGTCGATTGAATCAATGAGAACCTGAAGAAATGTCACAAACGAACAAAACTAACATTCTTTGGCTGCCTGATCGTCACAATCATTGTAGTTGTTTGCGTGAAAAATGGATGAATCATAAAATTGACGAGCAGAAGAAAAGCAACAGCAGCAACTGCCACCGCTCGCGCTAGTGAAATATTCATTTAGTGAAAGCTTAGATGACATACAACTCGGCAAAAGTCTAGAACTCGTTCGAAGACGTCGAGTCTTCGGAGGCAGAAGGGCGTTTACAACTGCCAATGAATCAGCCGTCTTGAAAAGAGGAAGAACTGAATGTTGTGAAGGAGGCCTGGAAGACGTCTGAATCAACGCCACGAACATTTCGCTGTGGATGCTTCTTTTCCAGACAAGCCATGACGCCGCTAAAAGTGAAGGCTCATCTTCCCTTCTAGCACCGGCATTACAAAACACAGGTCTTTTAGTGGCCCTTCAGATTCAGGAAGGGTCGAAGCATTTCACAACGGAAATATCTGTAGGCTTCCTTGATTCGCTTGCTGCCATCTTTCGTTGTCGACTGCTTCTCCTTCAAGTGTCTTTGTAGCGGCATGACACTCCACGATGAAGAGGTGAACTGCGTTAAAACCTGAAGAAGGACTCATTTGTGTGACCGCACAAATAACTATTTGTTGTCGTTTTTTGTTTTTTTTGTTTCGTTGTTTTTTCATGTCGTTCCTTTTCTTGTCCACACTCAACAAAGGCAAAAGGGTGGGCATTCGCAACGGTCGGTGTAGCGGTGGTCCTTGAGGACGCTGTTGGGTGGTAAGTTGAAGCAGACGCTGCATCCTCGGAGAACATCCACCGTCTTCGTAGTCTTCATCCTGAGCCACGCAGACGGCGATGAGGAAGAACAAGCCGAGCAGGAGAAGACGCATCTCTCTTGACATTCACTCGATTACTGAAGATTCTGACGTTTTAGTAAGGCTTTTATACAGTGGTTTAAACTTTGCTCTTCCTTCGACAGACCATGTCGTCATGAGAAAGGTTAGCTCCTTGACATTCAAGGAAGTTTCGGCTTCTCAAACTCAAGAGAGATCACGCACAAAGTCAAGACAGTTCTGTCAGTTGAGTTCTTTGTAATGAGTCGCGGTAGTTTTTGGCCTTCATCTTTTCCTATTCCTCTCCTTCCGTCAAGATCAACAATGCATCAAGCGCCGATAAGTTTCGAAAACCAGACAAGTACGCATTGCAGCACAACCTTTTATTCAGGCCTCTCAGAATGCTTCAACAGCATCGCAGTCACAGATCGGCGGACACGGACAGTCTTCGCTGGCTTCGTTGACGCTGTCGGCTTGCTGCTCAAAGCGATCCTCAGCTGTCTCCAGTCGGGCGTCGACGCCGTCGACTTCGACTGACTCGTCGTCGTCCTGGGCCACGTAGCCAGCGACGAGGAAGAACAGACAGAGTAGGAAGAAACGCATCTTGATGGGACTTGCAGTTGAATACTGGCCATTGAGGTCTCGGAAAGTCTTAAATACAGTATGGTGTAGTGCATTATACAGTGACATCTTCGAGAAAGATCTTGTGATGTTCTTCATTGTGCTTGCTGCCGTTGAATGCTCTGAAAGGGTCGTATGGGACTTCTTCTCCAGAACACAAAGAACTTGATTGTCAATTCGAGTCATTCAAGAAGTCTGACGCGTCGTCGACTGAAGATGCACTCTCGTGAAGGTCTTCCTTTCTCGAAGCCTATCGTATTTATTGAAAAACGATTTTACCTAAAAAGACGCATTGTATGTGAAGTTGGCAAGGTTTCCCCATAAACCTCAAGCATTCCACCCACAGTTTGTTTACCATTCGTCATCGGCCATCGATCCGAGCACTTCACACGCCGTCTTATCACACACACGTTTCCGGCCATGAAGGAGGACGCCGCCTCGAGACTAGACGCCCTCAAGCAGGATCGAGCCTTTCGCTGTTCTTGTGGCTTAATCCACGTCCAGGTTTGTTCTGCCTTTCCGCTTGACTCCCTTCTCGTTTTCCAGACAGGCACCCTCATCGTTGGTGTCCTCGAAGCGATAACTCTCATTCTGTCTCCGAGCCTCTTTGTGTTCACTCCCATCAAAAATGGAGTCGCCTTCATAATCATCGAAGTGACCAGTCTCATTGTTGGCGCCATTGCTGTGGCATGTCTTTTTCGTGGATTGAAAAGAAAAAGCGCGAGACTTCTCCTGCCCTTCATCTTCTTCAAAGTTCGTCTTTCTTCAGTATTCTCCTCAATTGCAATTCTAGTGTCTCTGGATCTATTTATGGGGCGTTTTTGCCATCGCCTTTCTCCTGGCAGCCGCGTTCCCTGACTACAATGGTGCCCGCGAACTACAGCGATACATTCTCACAGAGGATCAACGCCAGACAGGCAATGACGAAGAAGTGCTTTTTGGCAAGTTTTCGAGAAAAATTTGAGAAATGCTCAGTCTTCCGCATAACGGCTGCTGTGATGGCCGTTTGTTGCGCTGTCCTTGCGGCTGTCTCGGCATGGTGGACGCGAGTGGTCATTCAATGTCTTCGCTACTTCAAGAGACTCAAGCAATTGGAGCAATTACCCAATGAGCAAGCTTTAGAGAAGTTTCTCTGAAAATCTCCCTTCGATACTCTTGTCTGGTTCAAACGTTCCTATCCTGATTGGGTGCAGTAAACCATTTCACAATGTTCATCTTCTGAAGAAAAAACAATTGGAAGGCGGCCGTATCTTTTTCGCTGCCCCAAACCTAAAGGTCATCTCGGGTTCGCTAATGAACTGCCTAATTACTAAAGCCTCTAATTACTAAAGGCTCTGGTCAATATTCACACGAGAAACGAATAAAAAACGACTGCAACGCGGGCGTATCTTTCTCACAGCCCCACCCCCCCCCCCCATGCACAAAGGTCGTCTCGGTGAAAGCGTTGTTCCTGCAATCTGATAAGCTCTTCATTGTCACTGCCATGCTTCCTCTCCGAGTGTTCCTTCTTCTCTGCTTCTTCAATGCCACGCAGGCTGGCTATTATTGTGCTGATGATGGCTTTCTCGACACGACTCGACAGAAATGTCTCCACATCATGAAGGCGGATCTTCCATTTCAAACAGCCGAACAGGTCTGCTCAAGTCTCGGCGGACATTTGGCTTCGATTCACAATGGATTCCAGAATTCGATGATCCGAGGTCAGTCTTTCTGTTGTTCAGACTCTTTTAGACTACGTTTTGAATCTGACCTCAAGTTCTGTTATTGGTGCGTGGCTTGGAGGCAATCGCCTTACGCAGCCCAACTTTTTATGGCTTGATGCAACTCTCTTCAACTACACAAACTGGGCGCAAGGTTCGATAGGCAAGGCAAGAACGAAGAAATTCTTCTAGGCGAGCCTTCTTCCAACGATAAACTTCAATGCGTGATCTCGGCCAGAGGATCGGGCACTTGGCAAGCTGTCTATTGTGCTGCTCCTTATCCGTCTGTTTGTCAAACAGAGGCTCTTAAAGCACCAGGTCCTCGTTTGGTCTCTGAAATGAAATGGGATTTAGACGTTGTTCCTTCATGTGACCCTGGTTGGATATTTTATTCCCCTTCAAACAACACGACCAACGATGGTTATTGTTATACGGTAAACCAAATGAGGATTCCTTAATTTCTCAGACAATTTCCAATGTTTCCAGTTGCCTGTCTGCCTCCGAGTATTGTCACATCGACAACGCCGAGTTGATCTCGATTCACAGTCAAACAGAAAACGACTACTTCGCCGCCGTCGGTTCAAATCTGCCTCCGATCGACTGTCCCGGCGTGGAGACGAGGATCTGCGAGCAAGCTTGCATCGGTCTTGTCTCGCCTCTTCCCGACAATCACTTTCAATGGCTCGATGGAACGCCCTTCGATTATCAAAACTGGAATCCCGGAGAGCCAAACCAACCTACAATTGTGAGTGCGAAGTTTGAAACTCGAAACTTTCACAGGAATTGTGTACAGTTCTAAACACCGTGTCCATCGATAATCAGGAAGTCACGAAGTGGAACAATGTTCCGTGCAACAACGTGAGTAGAGACCGACTTTGACCACAACGTTCAGGTTATGCGCGGCGCATTTTGTAAGAAGGCTCTCAACAACTCATAAGATTATTCATCTTTCCTTACGAAATCTCTTCCACCTGCAATAAATATGATCGCATAACTTTGTAATGTTGGCTGCTTAGCAAATGGTTGCAGAAAAAGCCATCACCTTAATGAATTTCCCAAGTCGAGAAAAATCCTTTCATGAGAGAAAGAGAGACTGAAAGTTGATAAGCCTCTCGCCCTCTCAGAGATGGCGGCACGTTGGGCGCGGTCGATGCTCCTCTTTAGTCTCACTGTTAGTGCCCGCGGCGAAAATTACTGCGCTGACGGCGCTATACTCGACTCGACGCGATCTCAATGCCTTCATTTAATCAAACCGAGTTTTTCCTTTCGAAGTGCTGAACAAGTCTGCACGAGTCTAGGGGGTCATCTTGTTTCTATTCACAACGGCTTCCAGAATTCTCTTATCAGAGGTGACGCAGACTATTCTTTTCCAGAGAGCCTCCTTGGTTTAGATTTGCTTCTGAATCACAGTGTAAACGGTTGGTTGGGTGGCGATCGTTTAATTGATCCGGACTTTAGTTGGGTCGATGGAACGACTTTCGACTACACTAACTGGAATGCTGGTAAACGCTTTCTAATTGACCAATAAGATTCTTAGGCGAACCGTCAGCCAATGACAACCTTCAATGCGTATCAATTTCGAAAGATTCGGGCAAGTGGCAAGCTGTCGACTGCGCGGATACATATTCGTCGATTTGTGAAACGAGCGCCTTGGGCGACCCAGGTGCGATAGAACTCTATGCCATGAACCCTTTTCGCAGGCAAGAAGTGCGATGCCGATTGGACTTTCTATTCGCCATCGAATAATGCGACGAATGACGGATATTGTTACAAGGCAAGTAACTAAGCTGTTTTCTAAGTGTACACAGATCATTTCTAACGTTTCTGGATGCTTAGCAGCTTCCGAATACTGTCGTTTAAATCTCGCGGAATTGATCTCGTTACACAGTCAAGTCGAAAATGATTACTTTATTGGTAAGTCTTCTCGCACATACTAATATCTTGTCTTTGACATAGGTGCTGCTGCACAGACTCCTCCGGTCATTTGCAATGTCGATATTTCGCCAGATATCTGTCTTCAAACATGCATTGGACTGTATTCGCCGTTGCCCAACAATCAATTTCAATGGCTTGATGGGTCGCCTGTCGACTATTTGAATTGGGAGTCAACTGAACCAGATTTTCCCGAAAGTGTAAGTGTACTCCCAAAAATATGCAGCTTCATTTTTATTTATTCAGGAACAATGTGTAACGCTTATCACTACTCGAACGAATTATACAATCTTTGGTCATTGGAACAATATTCGTTGCAGCACAGTAAGTCCGTTTTGTAAAAAAAATTGGAAATTTTCAGACAATAAGAAATGCGATTTGCAAGAAATCGTTGTGAACGACGCGAAGCGTATATTCAGTGCTCCCAATTCCAGGGCATTATCCAGAAACCTTTTTTAACTCCTTTATAAAATAAAGTTCTTCTCTTTCGGCATTTCATGTAATATATTTGGCCAGCATCGAGACACCATATATGGCCACCATATATGTATAGCTAGAAGCAATCCTCGTGAATAAGAGAAAACTGGGAGTCCACTGACAGAGGAAGGAGGCTCACAAGAATAACCAACGAAACACTTTTCTTTGTGGAAACCGGCAGAGACAACGCGCTGTGCCCATTTGCGGGGCAGGTGAGCCACAGGAAACTCTCCGTTTCCGTGATTTTCCCTGCCACTTGGCTGTAGGTCCCCCAACTTCCCGTTCTTCAACTTGTGCACGAAGAGAAGGCCACAAGTTCTTCATGGTTTATTCTTCCTTTTGAGTAATCGGCATGGAAAACCAGAATTTAAGACGAGAAACGAGAGAATAGTTGACGAGCACTGGATTTTGCAATGAGACGGGGTGGGCGGCGGGGCGGACCTCGTCGAGGCCTTCAAGAGTTTCGACAATTAAATGAGACGGAATAGGCACTGTGTAAAGGGGGAGAGAAGTTCGAGGTTCCCGGAATTGAGGCGGGCAAACCTCTTGAAATCGATCTGGATATCCTCTTCGAAGAGACGGAAAGACATTTTCAGAGAGCATAGAGGAAATGAGGAATAAGGAAAGAAGAATTCTTTTGTCAGGGCGATAGTTGGCTCACTCGGAGTAACGGAGAAGAAGTAGAACACAAGTCATTGCACAGCATAAAAAGAACGATGAAATAAGGAAAAGAAATGTGTTGACCCTCTTTGAAGTGATTGCTAGAATGAGAAAGAAAGACTCGCTCAGCGGAATTCTCTTCTCGACTTGACGAAGTGTTCCATTGGCTGCGAGAAGGCCGCCGAGACGCGTCGCCGCATCTCCTCCGAGGCGGCAAATGGCTCCAGTCGCTCCAACTTCCCTGCTGAAAAATTTTGTGTCAGAATTTGATTGTCGCAAAATGCAATGAACAGTCGCCGGCATCATCTTCTTCTTATTGACTTTGGTATTTATTGCTTCTTATATGTTCATTGAGTGAAACCGCGAACTATATATTTCGCACCTTGAACTCTGTTGAGACGCATGAAGAGACCCAAAGCGAGGCAGAATAGGAGAGCGGCCGCTCCACCGAGTCCGCCAACGACGGCCATCAGGCTTCCTCGACTCATGGCGCATGTCTCTGGCGCCGACTGTGAGGAGATGCCGCCTGAAGACTCAAGTCTGTTTCAAATGAGTGACCTTTGTATCCAGTGGGCAGGGCCTCGTCGAGATCGTAAATCATCAATTGACCGACCATCATCGGTTTTTCACCAGGCAACGGTTTCATGTTTGCCTGAAATATTGGTTTGCGAGTGCTTTTGTAATACGTACCTCAATTTTGGCTGCTTGTTGAAGCATTCGCGTTCTTAGTATCTCCTCGTCTTCAGTTTCGTCTTCGTCCAAGGAAGGAGCATCACGCATTCGAGCCTCCCACGAGACCTTTGAGGAGAATCTGTTTGAACATGTTTCCGTACCTGCATGGAGTCAATCTTCGTTCCTGGCGGTGCTTCGTGTCGCTTGACAAGTTTTCTTTTCTAAAACTTGAGCATAAGACACATGTCAGACCATTTGTTTCTTGAGCATTTCGAAGCCTTCGAGGATGGCCTTCCGATCAGCCACGGAGTCGCGGAACATTCTAAAGTGAATGAGCTCGATGCCAATCTTTCTACCTTTGCAATTTGTCCGCTGAAACTTCTTCATCGGGCAGATTGGCCAGCAGGTCGGTGAGATTCGGTGGGATTGTCACCTCTTCATCGTCGGTTTCTTCCTCTAAACATATTCAAGCTTTTGTTGACTTCAACATTAGACTGATGACCTTCGTCTTTCTTTGCAGGTGCTGTTGTCAATTCCAAGTCGTTGTCCGTTTCAAACTCGGCCGTCACAGTCTCCGTTCCCTAAATCAGATATGTTTCAACTTAAACGAGTCAGACCGAAGTGGATCGAGTTCCAAAGGCCTTCTCGTGACCAGTATCGGTCTCCGAAGTGAGACCACCGGGCAATGGAGGGGCAAATGGCGTGACGGGCTCTGTCGACAACTCGTAGTCGAGATTTGCCGGTGGTGTATGACGGCCATATGTTCCACCGGGATCTCGGCTGAAACTGATTGTGAGGTTTGTTTACTCGTGGAAGCAGGACAGTTACTGTGCAGTAAGCGAGTTTGAAATGAAATTGCTTTTCTGAAACCGTCCTTCAAACGCATTTCGCTGATTTTCTTGCTCAAGGGAAAGCTGTTGAATTGACAAAGATGAACAAATTGGAGGTTGGCATGAACGCCGCGCATGATTGCGACAAAATTGTAACAATTTTGAAACCGACAACTTCAACTGGTTCTCAAACTTTTCTGAATGAAGTTTGCCTGAAGTTTTGTTGATAGGAAAACGGCTTAGAAGTCTTATACGAGTTCCTCTAGACTTACCTTCGACGAGGTTCCTGTTCGTAGTCGGCGTAGTCGGTGTTCGGCGGCGCCAGTGTCGTTGTCCTTCTCTTCTTGCCTCCAATCGTCGTCCGTACTTCGTAGTCCGAGTCGTCTGTGTTGGACAGATACGTCTCGGGCTTGATCTGGAGAGACACTCTCCGAAAATTCCCTCAGTCCTCACCTTCTTGTCCTTTGTCTTCGGTCGAATCCCTCCTGATTGATAATCCTCATCGGCAGCCTCTGTGAAGCCCGCGTCTTCCGGCGCCAATGTCACAGTCGATGAGCATGTGGGCGGTGGCTAGGACTTTATAGCGAAAACCTCTTATGTCTACCGTAATCCCTTGGCACATTCCGCCTCCCTTCATGCACATTTGGACTTGACAAAAGAACCAGACACCGGGTTTGTCCGCGAATTTAAAGACTGCAGATTCAGCATAGGCTCGTTGAAGATCGGACGAGTACCGAATACCCGTGATCAGGATCGGGTCTACTGGACATCTGAAGGGAAAAACTCTATGAGAAACTCGTATTAATACCCTTTCTCGTTGATGACAGGTGACTTCTTGCCGAAACCGTCAGTCACATAGCAGTTGTTGATAAGGATTCCGAACATTTCTGCAAACTCCCAGTTTCTTGACTGAAAAACAGACGATCATCGCAGTGCCATTGGTGGAGGACTTTGTCGCCGACCCTCGCGAATTGAATCGGTTCTCCTGCCGGCTTTCCCGCGTCGAGATCGTCGATGGTCGCCTTGTGGATGCTGTACGTGCAGCCGGGGATGCCGTGACGAGCCTCCACTTCCGTCGTTGGAATTGCACTGAAATGAACACGTAGTTCTCCAACTATTGAACGCGTTTCGTCACGGACATTTGAGTTGTGCAACGCTTGAAACAGCGTCCTTCTTGAAAACGTGCCAACAAACTCGCAACTACAGCTAGTACGCATTGTTGCAACAATACGGACCCGTTCGACCTCGAACTGAATGCCTATGAGGTTTTGATGAATATACAAAATGTGAAAATGCCAGCTACCTGCAAATTTTGTTGCGACCTCTAACCAGCTCCGTTTTCCTTTTGTTGACCCTCCTCGTCACTTCGGACTCCTCTCCCCCTTCCTCACCCTCCCTTCATAATTATGCTCACACACGCAATCTGCCTCCTCTTCTTTCTCCTTTCTCTCGTTGACCCACTTTCCCCTTCGACTTTCGCCCGGAAGTCCCGACACGAAATCCGCTACAAAAGCGCTACGGTAATTGAGTTGGCGAAGATGTCTCAAGGGGCTAGAAGTTCAGCATCGCGCGCCTTCCTTTTTTGTTCCCTTTAATAGACTCGCCGAAAGTACAGAGTGGCCCAGATTTCACACTCTTCTCCTTCTTCTTCTTCGCCTCTACGCTCTTTTGAAGGTCCGGCTCTACCGTAGGCGGCGATAGACATTTTCATGCCGAAAGACCAGTTTTGACCTTTCCCTTTCCTCCCGTTAGTTCTTTCTGAAGACCGGGCGGAAATTTCAAAAGACGTCCAAAATCCACTTGGACCACACGCGAGAAAGGTCGAATGAAGAAAAAGCGAATCGCTTGAGGAAAAACGGAAATCGTTTCGGGTCAGGAAAGGTGGACCATTAATGGAGTTGAGGAAAAACATGATGAGAGGGGATTACGGTACCTGACTCCGAGTTCCGCTGTCAGACCTCTTGAGGCTTCCTCGAAGAAACATTTGACGTGGAAGGCTTGATCGACTTTTGTGATGAAGAGCTGAACTCTCACGGATTAGTGAGGTCGCAGGTCAGTTTGTGATAAACGCCAAAGGAAGCGGCGACTCACCTTGTGGAAGGAGACGACGACGGTGATGCCATAATACATTCCCCGAGGATCCAGCTGAAATGTTACCTCGATGAAAACGAAGCAAGATAAGCTCAAACCGATCGCAGACTTCTCATTCCACAGACACCGAATTTGAGATCGAAATGTGGCTTCTTCGTCCGTTCCGAGTCGAAGTCATCCTTGTAGCATTCTTCCACCTCCGAGCGTCCCTTCGCGTATATCCGGCCTAGAAAACATTACAAGGGTGCCGTTTCTCTTCCGGTAGCGATCACTTCACACAGCTAAGTCTCTAAACGCGCGAAGTAAAACCGTCATTCGCAACATGTACTTGACAGAACAAAGTGATATAATCCTTATCGACTGGAATGCCAAAAATGCTCTCATTTCGCGGTTTCTTTCTCGTTATAATAAGCACACCCCTTGCTGTGGTTGATTTCACTGAGTCATTGCCCCTTTCAAAAACTTGTTGTGAAGAAGAGAAGCACTCGGTATGAGAATGAACAAACCTCCGAAGACTTTGCGGGTCTTGACCCAGACGCGGATCTGGTCGTCGAGGCACTCGATGTCCGGCTCGCCGATGATGTCGTTGTCGATGCTGATCCCCCTCGCCCTTTCACTCATCTGCTGCAACAGTTTCAATCATCTTCGTCCTCTCCGCTCTACTCAGACAGCTCATATGAATTCCTTTAGGTTTCTCCACTGTTTCACGGTTTCAACTCGCTCTCTTTTTGTAAAGAGAGGAGATTAGGCCAAAAGCACTTTTCGAAGTTGGTACCTTTAGTACCGAATGCATGGCAATGCATGTGCGCGTTGACATTCTGAACCGGCTGGATTTCGACTTCTTGTCTTGCAGAAGAAGTTCGCGAAATCGCGGCTCAATTGCAGTACCGAGCGTGCAGAATACCAGAGATCGAGAACTCAGGTTTTCTTTAGAAAATGAAACGCTTTCAGGGCTCTCAATTATTCATTCGATGCCCATTAATTGAGGATTGCCGAGTCTTCAGAAATTCTTCACCAACCAGGACGACGAAGAGGAACAGCCAGCTGAGCGCCCTCGGCCGCCGTCGCGAGCGCATCGCTGAAAGCTGCGTTGGAAAGAAAGCATTCAGGCAAATCCGACAGAAAATGTCTTAGCAAGAATCCTTACCTCGAAGCTTCAAAGAAATCCTTGAGGGACACCAATGCCGTCGACGTTGTCACTGAAAGCTTCTGAGAATGGTTTCACGTTTTTTTTTATCCTGGCCAGAGCATGGACCCAATATGGTCAGTGCACGATCACTCGAATACAGCATACGCAAAACCGCGAATCAACGACTCCACTCAAAAGCAAAATTCTCGTGAAAACACGCTAGACCAGGAATTAGCTCTAGAAGAGTGATTTCGAAGGTGAAATGAGAACAGGGAAGGGAGGGGGTTCTCCTTGAGTAAGACCCGAGGCTGTGTCCACGGAGAAGGGGGGAGAGGGACGAAGAGAGGTAATAGGCGTCGGCCGCCGGGTCAGTAGGACCCCGGCCGGCTTCCGGCCGTCTGCTCTCCCTCGCTGCCTCCTCCCCCTTCTCCTCCTCCTCCAGATCTCCTCTCCACGAGGAGGCCCGCACAATGGGACAGAAAAGGTAATTGACGACGTCCGCGGACTCAGCCTGAAGAGAGGCCTGCGGGAAGAATTTTTGCAACGGATCGCGTGACGAGTGCATCGAAAGGAAGAGTTTCGAACGCCAAACAAGAGGGAAAGGATAGAAACGTTGACGTTCTTGTAGGGAGTGGGCATGAACGAACGGTTTCAAGATATGGATTAACGAAAGTTAAATCTTGCATGCTAGTGGAGCCCCGCCGCGTTGTTCTTTATAATCTCGCCGTTCAAATAGTCGGAACTTTGTAGAGATATGCAATTGAAAGTGCTGTTTCAAGTATCTCATAAGACTTCGGGGCTCCATTCTTGCAATCGAACTTCATGGCATTTGTACGTCAGCTTCTGCAAGCGGTTTTGTGCAAGAGCCAGCTTTTCGACCGGAATTTTTTTCCCGATTGAATAGCTGTTTCATTTTGTCGACTTTTTCTCGCTCGTAGCAACGATTTGATATATGCTCCTTCCATGCCGATCTTCATTTGTTACACGAGAACCTTGGATTCACACTGCATCCTCGCCATGACCCCGTTTTTCAACACGTGTATGAGTCACTCGTCCTCACTCTCTCCTCTCCTCCTTCAAATTACCTCCTTGTTCCTTTCCCTACAGGAACACGTGAAGTGAATCTCAGTCGGCCGACAACTTTCACAAATTTCGTGCTCCCTCATGCGGGAAGGAAGGGTCAGAGTGCGGATCAGAACTGGATACTCGGGGAGTCTGGAAGAAGAAGTGAACGTTGACTTTTGTCATACCTGGCACATGTTCTGAAAGGAGAATTATTGGTGCATGAAAGAGGATCTTGGCGAAAGATCTCTACGTCCTTGAAGGTCGTGTTGCACTTTTCATTTCATCATAATAGTAAAGTTCTGCGGAAAACTTGATGGCGAGCTGCAGTTTTGTTCGCCTTATTCATGACGAGACGAAACGCGAGAGTTCACGGCTGCAAGGCTTCTTGCTCATAAATTTATTCCGTTCTGTGTGACTCATGTTGAGTTGCTTTGTTAAAGCAGTTATCCGTTTCATCTAGATCTGATTTCATTTTTGTCGCTTTTTGTGCAATCCGCCTCCAGCTTTGGACCTTTGTCTTTGTGACATTTGATGTCCTTTTTTTCAAATTTGATCGTTACGAGGTGACGCAGATAGCGAATTGAAACCGAATGCATTTATGCGTGTCAAAGGAGGAACTTCACATCACTTTCATCATCATCATCGTATGAGAGACTTTCTTTTGTTGTGTTCTGCAATTTTCTCTTTTGAAAGGAAGAAGGAAAGAAGCATGGGAAAAGCGCCAGGTAGCCATGGGGTTTCTTGGGGACAAAAGGGGAAAGGAAAGACACTCGTCGAGTTCTCGAACAGGGAAAAGGTTGTAAGACAAAGAATACATTTTTCTGAAAAAATCTGGCATTGCTTTCTGGTTGTTCTATCGCTTCTAATACAAAACACATAGCTTGACTAACAATAAGCTAAGACCATAAATCGAAGAAAGAATAGAAGCACACGTATGAATACAAGAAGAAAAGTCATCATCATCGTCCATACTATTTTGGCTTAAATTACAGCACAATTCGAAAAAAGAAGAAACCTTAGAGTCTGCGTAGAGAGAAAGAGTGAAGAAGAAGCTTTTCTCTGTACTTCAAGAAAATCTTATTTACAATACACGGTCAAAAAAGTTCACAAAGCGAGCAAAAGAACACAAAACAAAAGAAGGCGAGAAGAGTTAGCTGACGGTTGTGTTGCTCTTTGGGATATTCTTGTCGAAGAGAGAGAAGAACGGGGGATTGTAGGTTAAACCTCATCAGTTGAAAGAAGAACAGGAGGGACAGGGTCACAAGACGAAAATCACTAGAAGGGAGTACTGTACTCGGCGATGGTCTCGAAGAACTTGCGGCGCTCGGCCACAGGGACGGCCAACGAGCGACGCACCTCCTCGAGCAACTCCGCCGACGTCGCCGCCGACAACACCGGATTCGAGTGGAAACGCACGTCTGCAAGTAAATTTGAGTTATTGCAACGAAAAGATTTTTCTAGCAATTTCACGGTTTCACTCTGTTTGGAAATTGAAAGTCGCACAAATTCGCCAATTTGGAGATGGGTTTCTTGCTGAAAGAAGGAGAAGCTAGGGTTACCGGTTCGACGCGAAGCCTTCTGCTGTTGTCGTCTAAACCGCACTGCTGACGCAGCCCTCTCGGCCGGCGCTGGCTTCTCGGACGAGTGTTGTTCGTCGTCGGCTGGCACTTCGGTCACGCCTGCAACCCTTCTCTTCTTCTTCTTGAACCTTTGTTCTTGTTTGTTATTCACACCATTCGAGGGAAGAGTTGCTAGAGGCACACACGGCAAACTGGATGAGATACTCGATCTCAAAGGGAAGGAGAGCTGCTAGAGAACAAAGGAATAGGCATTGAAGGGGGAAGAAGGTGGCAAAGAGAAGTGAAGGGAGAACTAAGGGAAAGTCCTGGTGATCTTTCAGGATGAAGAAGGAGAGGTTGGTCAGTGACTTGAGCATGCTAGAAGAGGAAAAAGAACCAAAACTCTGCTTCGCCTAGATAGAAAAGCACACAGCAAACGGCAAACCAGAGGGTGAGAAAGAAAGAAAGAAGAAAACTCAAAATCGGCACTCTAACTCACCGCGACTTGATCTTGAAGCCATCTGGAAGCATAAACCGATAAATATCTTCCGAAAATCGACAAGAAAATCTTGAGAAGAAAAATCAAAGACACTTCGTCGAGAAGGAGGAGAAGATGAAGAAAGAAGAAGAGCAAGAGGAAGAACCTACCGTTGTCGTCGGCCATGGCCAGCTTCCTCTCAAGTTGAGCGATCTTCTGTCGAAGTTCCTCGATTTGAGTGTCACGAGCTCGGAGCTCCCTCTGCAGGCGGCGGTTTTGAAGTTCGCTATCACTAAAAGCATCAAGTTCAAAGCTTCGACTCTTGAGAAACCTATCCCGGGCGCGGTTCTCCTTGTCAACAAGAAGGGCGGCCATCCTCTCATCCAACTGGGCATTCTCGACGCATTTGGCCGAGTAAAGAGCCGAGAGATGCGTGAGTTCATCTCGCATCTGTTCCAGCATCCTTCTGAAAGCGCTTGTTTACAACTTCGCAAATAAACAAACAGTAAACAAAGGCAACAACTTACCCTTGTCGTTGCGATTCTCTTTGGGCGTCGGCTGAAGGAGCGGCGGTGAGCTTTTCATTGAGTTGCTTGAGCTCCTCGTCATGCGAACGTCTCAGGACATCCAGAGCCAGCCTGAAAAGCCACAGAATTGGAAGTTTATCGAATTCTTTACCGCGTCGCCTGCTTCTCATCAATGAGTTCTTGATCGTGAGCCTCTCGAAGGGCGTCGATTTGTGTTTCAAGGTCTCGGCGTTGCTCGCTCAGGGCTTCTTCGTAGGATTCTTTCATTGAGGAAAGCGAGAGCTCGTTTCGGGACTGAAAATGATTGAACTTAGGACTAAATCATACAGTAAGCTCCTTCAACTCCTCGTGAGTGCGTCGACGTCTCTCCTCCTCATGGGCGAGGCGCTCTCGAAGTCCGGCCAGCTGCTGCTCGTATTGAGTGCGCAGCGACTCCAGCTCCTCCGAATGAAGCGTCTGAAACTCCAGTTGATATTTCGGTCTTGCGAGTTTGCGGTTTCACTGTGTTTTTATAAATTTGAGACTCGGAAGGCAGCCAATACTTGAAGCAACGGTACTTCTCATCAAACATTTCAACGAACCTTCAAGTCCGCAACTTCTCGTCGAAGATTATCCTCGTGAAGCCTCCTCTCTTCCTCTTCCAGGTCGTCATCCAACAGATCGTCCTCGCTGTCTTCAGCCTCTGTGTTCACTGCTTGGTCTGAAGTCTCAGCAGGGCGCAGCTTTGCTCCAAGGTCTTCATAAAGGGACGCCGTCCTCTCCACGAGGTCCTCGATTGTCTCCAATGTCTCTTGCTTTGTCGACCCCTCATCCAGATAGGCGATAGATCTGGTTGTTTACAGTCATGTCAACAAGTAAACAATCACCTGATGAGGTCATCAACAGCCTTCCGAGTGGGCATCCATTCGGAGGCCCCTGGCTGTCGAGAGTGCAGGAACTTGGAGAGGGCGCCGACTTGGACCTTCAGAAGAGAGACCATCCTCGTTGTCAGCAACTGAGCACTGAAAGTGACCGGATGTTTACTTCTTGTTGATGCAATCAAGGGGTAAACAAGAAGTAAACAAACCATCGTTGCGCCTCGTGAGAGTCGAGGCTGGGTGTGGAATCGAGTTGCTGGCGAAGCTGCGCCATCTCGTACTGCTTCCTCGCCACGTCCTCCTCCGCCGCCGAAAGACTCTTGCGAAGGGCCGAGAGGCCGTTGGCCTGCAATAATTATCTTGAACTTACTGACGCCAAGCCCAGACGCATTGGGGACGTCAGATGAACAGTGACTATGTAAACCTTGCTTATGAAACGGTCAACTCCAACAAAATTTCGGATTGAAAGGTTGTAACGCGGAAGAAGAGAAAGGGACTGGCCCCAATCGCATGCAAAACATGAGAATCAAAACGTGTCAGCCGAGTGTTGATACACGCGATGGATCTCTCCCTTGTTTCGAATTCACAGAGTTAGCACAGCCCCCTCTTGCCCGTCCACCCAGCTACGTCTGTTTGTCGAGTGAAACAAAGACCCTTGGGAAGACGCTTCTCACTACGTGCAACGCTTTCTCCTATAGCTTCTTCACCTGACAACAATCTCGAGCATCTACACCGGGCATAGAACATTCAACCATATCTGCAACTAAACGAACATCATAGAGGCCGCGAAGGCGGTCGTTCTCGTTCTGCGTCTCTCCAAGTCGCATCGACGTCTCGTGCAGTTGGTCGCGCAGTGATTGAACCTGAACAGCGGTGTTTGAGACTGGAATAAAACTCAAGAGAATAGACCGAATACAATAACAGTGAAGACGTTTGAAAGCACAAATGTGCTTCAATCAGTTGACCGTTTCAACATTTGTCAGTTTCGTCAGACAATTGACAGTTTCAATCCGAATTTTTTTTAAAGCAGCAATTGAATTGCCAATGTGGCTTCGTCAGCTTCGATCGTTTCCTTTACCTGATGTTCAAGAGAACGAAGTCGAAGTTCAGCTGGCGAAGCCGTACCGCTTCGACTCGACTTCTACAAAAAGCAAGGATGACTCACTCGAAAGAAACGGTCGAGGCGAGCGAAGCTCTCCTCGTAGTCGCACATCGCTGGAGGCTCTCTTCTTCCTTTTTCCCTTGAGCTTATTGGACGACGTTCACTTAGAACCATCAGTTTGGAGTCCGGGAGGAGACGGCGGCATTCTCCCCGTTGTCCCAGCCTGAAGAGCCCGCACTCTCAGCACGCCTCTCTCCCGACAAGACATTCACGCACCACGCATAAAAGCATGAAGAAGAAGAGAGGGGACAAGGCGTCATGAGAAAAGGGCCGCCGCTCCTTCTTCGCCCACTCCTTTATGGCTCACTCGTGGTGGTCTGTGGGAGGGAGGGAGAGAGAATGGAAATGAAAGTTGAAAAAAAAGCAATTGGGATATATTCAAAATACAAATGCGGGTTCTCAATTCTGTCACCGCTCATGTCTTCATGAAAGTGCTGCAAAACCCTTCCTCATAGTGAAATGAAGCGTTTGAAAAAAAAGCAAAATATGATTCGAGTTCAACGTTTCAGTGCAATTTTTTGACAACAAACAGAACAAATCCAATACTCGTGTGGGCTACGCTGCCTTCTCAATTCAAAACAGACAGTACCATTGGAAAGTCTTAAGGGATTATAAAGGATGCCATACTGTTTCAACGAAGAGAAACGTGTGAAGGAAGAGATTTCGACGCCCGACTAGGCGTTGCATTCCCAGCCCCACAGCCATGAGGAGGGGGAGTAGGCGATAGGCGGTCAGAAAACATGAAGAAGAGGAAGGTGAAGGCGATAAGCCCGGCACCCCGTCCGTCGCCTCCTCGTTCGAAGAGAGACGTGTGGTGTGTTTGAACAGCGAGCCGCAACAGATTTCTGATCCGTTTTTTTCCGGCTTCTCAACAAATTAATCCGGAAGTCGGAGAGAGAAACACGGTTCAAAAATCGACCACATGAACGGAAAGTTTCATCTGGTCAATAAAAAGTTGGAAACAGCTGGACTCATAGTGCAGTCGACTTACGCAAGGTATCCTTGGAAATGACAGTTTCAACTGTTTGGTATCAGCAACAAAACTTACGTAAGCAATTATTCGGAAGGTACAGCAAAAAAATTCTTGGTATCAGTACATTGCAAAAGGCAAAGAGAGCGATAGGCCGATGTCAAGCAGCATTAGATCGAGTCAATGATTTCAGGCTCGAATCGGGAAGGCGGACGCTGATCTCTCAATGTGGATCACGCATGAATGCGCTTGCAGTGATTTCGAACAAGTCGCCTCCTCCCTCGAGGGGTTCCTGGGGGAGGATTGGAGGACTCACTGCTCAGTGGTCCCTTCTTGTTTCTTTTGTTTTCAGCTTTAGCGTCATGTTGCGAGCCGGGCTTTACGAGTCTCGGCCTCTCTCCGCGGCCTACGCCACACGCTTCGAACCAGATGGCTTTTGACAAAACATGCAGAAGAGAAGAAAGAAGCAGAAGATTGAAACATCATGGAGAGCCAATCCTCGACGTGGGTACGTTTCAAGTGGCCTTGTTGTGACGGGGTGAGAGGCCCTTGATTATAGGAGAAAGGGAGGAAGTCGGTCTCGGCGAGCGAAGGCCAAGAGGCGTGAAGAAACGGCATAATGCGAGGCTCGCGCGGCTCATAAAGGCGGAGGGCCGAGGGTGGAAAATGGCATGGTGGTACAAGTAAGGAACATGCGCCGCAACGTTAAACCGGATGTCGCCGAAGAACTGGTCCGCCCTCACTCTCCGTCTCTCGTTAGAGATGATGAACAGTGAAATGCAACTTGACTGGCAAGTTCGCTGTTGCACGTGGATTACTTGTGCTCCTTCAAAAGTGAACGGAGTTTAAGTGGAGACGGCTAAATGGAATTGAGTTGCTTTGACGACTTGGAGATCACGAGTATTCGAAGAAAAACAAGCTTATTGCAAGACATTCCACTCTTTCAAGGAGGAATGACAAAGTAACATTCAAGATCAAGAGAGATTCTCTTCATAGGGAGTCAAGAATTAGACTGATGGACACCGCGATCAAAGGGATCAAGCAAGGCGGTTTCGGAGGTGTGGGGGAAGGGAGAGTGGAGGGGAGCGTGGGCGGCACTGGCTAAGGCCAGATGCTCGCCTCTTCTCCCCTTCTCAATGGCGTCTTCGGCCCTCGTGAAGGCCGGCCGAGAAAGAAAAAAGCGCCGCAGAACGATATCTTCTGCCGCCTGGCTGGGACCCTCAGAGAAAGTGCTTGAAGTGTCTTCGAGTATCCGGGAAGAAGATTGATTTTTGAGGCAAATGTGGAAGAACGAACTATCAGAGGCAGAGAGTAAGATACTGAAACAGCAAACTGAAAAGAAAAGTCAAGATTGATCTCGGGACAACAAGAGGATAAGACTTTTGCAGGTTCTCCTCCCCCATTCCCGCCCGCCTTCCTGGAGTTGTTCTAGTGTGAGGCGTCGGCCTCTTGAGTGTCTCAACAGGAACACGCTCCTCTCGAGAAGAAAGACCGACCCCCGACGTGCCTAAGTTTCAGCTCACTTCCTGGAATCTCCTCCCTCCCCTCTTTCTCCTCTCGCCCTTTGAACACCTCAAAGAGCCTCCAGCGGTGTGCTACCTATAAAAGGTTTCAAAGAAAGAAGGCAAAAAAAGAGTTGGAAAAAGGAGAACGAACCGTGGAGGAGGCGATCGAGGACTTCTTCTTGTGATGGCTCGAGGTCGTCGAGGAATTGGAACTCGCGTGTCTGGAACAGAAATCGATTGATTGAAACATATCTGAGAAAGTTTCTACCGATTGAACCAGAGCCCCTCGTCGACTGGAAGTAACTTGATGGTCCAACCACGGGTGAAATTCATAATTCACATTGGAACGTAGTGAATTTCGCTGTGGGACCAGACTTTAGGAGGTGTGCAAAGTTGACACGAGTGGTTGAAGCAAGAGAGGCGAGAGGAGGGAGGGGGCAAGCGAGGAATGGACACCGCCCGCGGGTCAGCACACTGAATGCGCGCATCTGCAGACGCACACAGAAGGAGCAAAGCCGAGATACAAACACCGAGAGGAAGGAGGGAGAATGGGAGCTGCTCTTAGGGAGACCGACACCCCTGAGGCAGGGGAGAGCGAGGAGGTCTCGCCTTTCTGAACCCACACCCACGACCCTCAAAGACTACCCAGAAGAAGGCGCATTGTTGAAACGTATCCTTACCGAGAACGATCAGGCGAGGCATCTCGGAGGCTGGATGTCTTGGAGGAGGACTTCTCCTTGAGACGAGCAACGGGAGAACGACGGATCGTCGGAGACATCGAGGGCTGCTGTGAGAGGCTCACCCGACTTGTCACCGAGCGTCTGTCGCCACCGTCGATGCTGTCCGTGCCCCTGAAGGTTATCAGGTAACAAAGTTCAAGACTCCAAAAATGATGAGAATTGTCGTACCTTTGTGGGCGTCGCGAGTGTCGATTGCTCTCGTTGTCCGAGCCATCGGAAGAGCCCATCATGGAACTGTGGATCGATTCCGGGGCGACGTATGCAATGTGCTTCTTGCGCTGCAAAGCAACTCATTTGGACGTTTTCATTTTGTCGCCAGCAGTTTCAATCGAAATGCAATATTGTAGAAAGATTTTCTAGAATTCGTTGTTGCCTTCATGGGCTTTGCGAGAAGAAGAAAAAACGAACGACGGGATGAATGTCAGAAGAGTCAGCGAGCGAAGAGGCATCTCCCCCATTGCCGGTGACGCCGACTTCTCCGGGGAAGGTGGGCGACGGATTGTGGAGTTTCTGCTGAAGAGCAGCGATCCAGGAGTCACGGATGCCGGGAGTCATCGCCGACAACACGTAGCGGGTGCGGCGACACTGAAAAACTTCCGTTGACTGTGTTGCAATAGCTCGCTTGAACGTCTGACACGTGAGTCACGCTTTCTATGGTTTCAGCGTCGAAATAAAAGCGAGAACATCTAGGCGCATCACTACAGACTTGGATGCGATTTGACTTTAATTTCACAGTTTCATTCTTGTCTCAAGACGCAAGTGAAATCGATGAGCATTCGAAATCGCAAAGAAGCCGTGAACTGGATTTCTGTTGTAAGTTTGAAGTTTTTGGTTTTCGTTTGCGGTTTCACCATTGGTTCAAAGAATGATTGTGTTCGTGCCAGTGATACCGTCGCCAAGACGATACCTTCAATTCGATTCCGTAGTTCTTGGCCGACGCCGACGGATAGACGTTCTCGCACTCGGAGAGGTCGATGATCAACTGTGGCTCCGTCGAATCCTCAGCCCACACATCCCTGGCGCAGATTAGTTTCAACTCTTTCTTTCTTACTTGTAAAGTTTGATGGAGAGTCCGGCGAGCACCACCCAGTGCTTGAGCCATTCATTCTCGTTCTTCCCTCGCAGCATCAGCCAGCCCTTGCGAACTGTATGCGTCTGAGCCGTGTCGATGTGGAAGGGCTGCGAAGTTCACGTTGAAATCCTTTTGAGGGGCTTACCATGGTCAGCCGTCTCGCTAAGTTTTCAGCCGGAGTCGGCGAGACAACTGGAAGAACGGGAAGAGGCGGAGGCGGCTCTAAGGGGACCTCGATCTTCTTCGCCACATCGACAGTGACGCGGCGAATGCCGCCATCATCCCTGAAGGGACTACGGTTATTGATGGATTATTTGTCTCGGAGTGGGACCCAATTTTGGAACTACAGTACCTCGCATAGCGTTGTCTCATCTTGACACTTCTCACGGAACCGTGAAGGGCAATGTCGTTCGACGCGACAGATGCCTAAATTCAATGAGATGAATGAAGAGTCAAGGAAGAGGAATGGAAGTTCCTCTCAATGCATACTTTAGAGGCGCTTTCGAGTTGCTCGAGCATCTCCTGCGTGGCGGGCTCGCCTTCCGGGGAACTGCAGCGGGAAGAGGCGGCACTCGTGCAAGAACTTCCAGCGAGCGACTCCTCGTTCACCTAAAATGAAGACGCGATGAATTTTCTCGCAGTTCAAGCTCCCGCCAATTGTCGAATAATTTTAGTACACCTATAGAGAATGTTTGAAACCGTCAATCAAACGATCAAAATTTCAGCAACAAATTCAAACTCGTTCAAAAGAAGGAAACCGCGGCCGCAACGTAGTTAGGGGTGAAGAGATTTCGAGTGGTTCCTTACAAGGTTTTCACTCGTCGACCCACTGGACCGTGACACGGTCGGTCGCCCGGCTCTCACAGCGAAAACCAGAAACCTCCTCAAAAGAGGTTAGGGGAAGGTGAAGATGGAAGAGAAGGAGGAGGGAGAAGTTTCTCTCTTCTCGGACATGGACCCCTAGAGGAGGGGGAGGGACAACTTTTGTTGTTCTCTCTGGCGAGTGGCCGAAGGAGGATCGAGAAAGGGAGACCCGCCCCGAGAAGGCCGAAGGCAAGAAAAGGACGAGGTCGAAGGGGGAGAGGGGAGAGGGGGCATGTCAGGAGTGAATTAATCCTACAGGTCCACCCGGGGGGCGACACGGCCAAGAGGACAAGGGTACAGGGTGTGAAGGCCTCTGACAAAGAAGACGAAGAAGGAGGAGGGTGAGCGAGGATGAAGACTAATGGAACCGGAAAGCTTCCCCTCCCCCCTCATATCTGGACACCCCACAAGATACACACATTGACAAGGAGGAGAAGGACGCTGTTTGAGTCTATTTGGTCATGTTCTTGAAGATGGACAAATTGCGGTTGCCGGCGTGAGAGACGGTATTGACAAGGAAAATTGGAAGGAATGCAACATTTCTAGTGCCAACCAGAGGCGAGGAAGAACAGAGGCTGATTCTCTAATGAGACTAATGAGATGGCGGTAGAACACAATGACAAATTCGAACGGCATGAAAACAACGCTCGCTGAACTTCGATGATGAAAGTGAAGCGCACAAGGTCTTGAGAGAAAACATGCTTGCCGCTTGTCGTCTCAATCATTGAAAAATTGAAACCGCTTGCTGAATGGTGATCGTTGACCCTAGTTACACACCCAAAATGCATGCTGCCGGCATCAACTAGCCACGAGAACAAATAACTATTGTAGAGCGGGCAAAGAAGAGGACGAAACCAGCAGGGCGCTTGCTTCCAGAGAGAAGAACAAAAATGCTTGGAGAGCCACGCACGATTTTGCAGCGGGGCGGCGACAGCCAAGGGAAGGAAAACCCGAAATCTTGAGGGGCTCAACGAGTGCAAAACTGCTTGCGCCCACTAGCCAGGGATAGTTTTTGAGAGACGAATCGGGAATTCCAATGAGGGAAGAGGAGGCCTTTGAAGAGGATCTTCTGAAGACCGGCGAAGCATGAGACAGCGTTGACAGTGGGAGGGAGAGATGTCAACAGCGAGAAGATTGCTCAAGAATTGAATTCGTCGTGGTGCCAAAAAAGGGGAGAAAGAGGAAGAATCGAGAGGAAAGCGCCGTGTTTGGGTGTTTGGAAAGAGAAGAAAGCAGGGCGAGGGATGTTGACGGAGGTGAATCTGCGAGTCGAGGAAAAGCTGGTTGAACCCAAACGCTGCGAGAATACATGAACCGCGCGAATGCTTCAGCACCTATTTCAAACAAGAATGAAACAGCGAATTGACCAAGTTTCTTTTGCGCATAGCTTTAAAGAGAGAAATTTTAGAGCATCGTCGAACCCTTCCTTATTGTCTCTCTTGCGTGCGACTCGAGCAATTGACTGTGAAAACTGGATGCGACGAGGAGGTGAAAGATTTGAAAAGGAGAAGAAGAAGGAGAAGGAGGAACTCGAGGAGGCTCGATGACTCAGGGGGGAAGGGAGGACGATTCATCTCTCTCGGCGCCCTTTGGAGAGGAAAACATGACATCTTCAAGCAAAGACCCGGGTTCCACGTAACTGCAACTGTTGGAAACAAATGACCAAGTCTACCATCGATTGGTGTTCTCGATGAACAGTGAATAAAGAGAGAAGATGAAACGTCAAAGCAACAAGTGAAATAAAAAAGGGACAATTTCCCACCTGGATGACGGTTGGCTCGTACTTGTCCTGTGTGGGCGTAAGCGATCGTCTCGGCTGCACGTGGTGGAGAGTGTTCTGCTTCGCGAACATACACAGGAGGTTCTGCCACCTAAAACAAGCCTTTCTTTTCAAAAAAGAATCCAACGCCCAAGAATTGACCGTTTCAAAGAGTTCGGCTGATAAGAAAACCAAGAAACCGCAATTCACAAATTCCAAAGACCACGGAATATCTCAAAGTGAAATCCTCCTCACCACTTCTACCGCCTTCTCCCTCCCCCCTAATCGACTCACTCACCCAAAACTCCAGCGTCAACCCCACGACGACCTCAATTCAGCCCCACCACGACGTAAATAGGTTTCAGAAAACTGAGCTCTTGGACTCTTCGTACAGTTCGAATTGAATATCGACCAAGTTTATTCACAGGGATCGGTGCAGTACACACGCTGTGGCTACAAGAAGAAATCGTCGTCGGGGTGGTCGAGGACTTGTCGCTGCCAGTTGACTCCGAAGTTCTTGACGAAGGGATCCCTCCAGCGCGTCCGCGGGCGTCCTCGTCCTCTCTTGAACTTCCTCGGCCTCCAGTCGTTCATCCTCTTTGGCCATCGGTTTCCGTCCATCCTCGCAATCTTCCTCGCCCAGTTTCGCTTCCTTCTCATTGAATATCGACCAAACATGGGAAAAGAGGGGGGATTTTTTGGGAATGCAATGGGATCGGGCTACGCCGACGCCATCGCTGGACACATAAGGACCATCGTCCGAGCACGACGAGAGAAGGGAGAAGGGGGAGAATGACTAGTTCTGTCTCTCCCTCCACGAGCCTCAATTCAATGTCTGTCTCTCTTCTCTCGAAGGTCTCTCTTCTCCGACTCGAGCCTCGTTGCAGAAGACGAGAGAGGAGAAGAGAAGGGAGAAGAGGGCGAAAACTCGACGAGCGAGCTCTTCTCGTGTAATACAGGCTGGGGGAGAGGGAATGCAGAATTGGGAAATTGCTGGCATCGAAGGTGGTGAAACGTTGAAATCCAACTCAACATCGCCAAGCTATTGTGACGCAACAAGTTGCTTTTTTAATAAAACGATGTTGAAACTGTTACTTGCAAGGTGCTTTTGAATCCCGTTTCAAAGCATTGCTAGTGGTTCTTTTTCCAATTCGCTGTTTCATGAATTCTCTAAATATCGCTCTAATTCGCTACCACAATGCTTCCTGTTGCCAGAGCACTTTTTTACTTCCACTCTCATTTTTCCGACTATTGCTATGCAAGACTTTGTTCTAGTTTCAGTATGAACAGACCATCGGATCTCCTCGGTGGTGTCGGCCTTGACGTAGCAGACGGGCGTGGCGCAGTCGGGGCCGAAGGCGAGGAGGATGGAGTGCGAGTGGCCGGTGATGGGATCCGCCTCGCAGACTCGGATGCAGCGTGTCATGTCCATGCTCACTTGGGGAACCGTGTCCGGCTGAAGAACCGTCTTTATTCTGTTTCAAGCTTGCTTACATTGTTGTCCAGAGCGTAGGTGAGTTCTCCATCGTCGAAGAGTGTGAAGAAGCGCCGTTGCCAACGCTGAAAACACGATAAATAGAAGGAGCAAAGAGAGATCCACGTCTGTGTTAGAAAGTAAGAATTTGCTGCAAAGGATTTATCCACGATCGTGACTGTGACTCGCAACAAAAAGCTCTATTCCGCAAATCTTGAACCCACGAACTGACTGAGACCAGGGTCAATGTGCAAAATCGAAGCCGGCACGTCGGAAAATTGATTGAAAAGACGCATAAAAGAGACTTTCTGTAAGAATCGAGTTTCTCAGGGAGCAGCCCAAAAGTGACGTTCCTCGAAAATTCTGAAGTGGGTGCCCCTAAGGGTAGTTTTCGACGCCGGATCTGATGGCATACTCAGTTTCGGGCGAAACGGCTTCATTTCGTTGTTACAGGCATCTCAAAGTGGACGACGCAGCAAACTTCAGATGGCTATTCCTTGCCGGGGAAGCAGTCGATTTCTGTACTAATGCTTTTATTAGACTCGCGAAGGGTCCCTCTTCAACTTTGCTCCTGCAAGTGCTTTGAAATTGAGCGACCCAAAACGGGAAAGTGGGAAAAGAAGCAAAACGGCTCGTTTTTAGCACCCGTATAAAAGTTATTTTAATTTTTCAATCGACCAGAACCTCTTATCCGGAGCATCTAATCGGCCAGGATGGAAGAGCACGAAATTCTGTACCGACTAGCACAAAACGGAATAAAATTTGTGTCTGCCGAGTTACTCCACAAATTGCATGAAGTTGTTGTCTGCACTTTGGCCAATTCGCTGTCGATGTTTTGTTTTGCTTCGCTAAGGAGAATCTGCACATAAATGTGCCGGAAAGAGTGTCATCCTAGGGTTTTCGAGGTCGAGAGAGCGTTCTAAGACAAGAAAACAGGGTGCATCCAAGGGAAAAATGGT
>JAQIXL010000349.1:0-35378 GCA_034700245.1 Poikilolaimus oxycercus
AAAATTCCCGGAGGTGACTAATCGACATTATCTACTCGGCTGATCTCCTAGACACCTTCGGAAAATTTGTCTGAGCAGGGAGAAGGGAGCAGAATGGTCACCTGGCGGTCTTCAACGAGGTCGATCTTGTTGCCGAGGAGGAGGACGGTTACCTCCTCTCCTCGTTCTCGTCTAACCACGTCGAGCCAGCGCTCAGCCTCGACGAGACTCTCCTTGTCCGTTACATCGTAGACGAGGATGGCCACCCTCGATGCCCGCACATAGCTGGCCGCAAGAGAGAAGAATCGCTCTTGACCCGCCTTCAAGATACATGTGAAAATCATCAGGTGGACTCGCCGTGTCCCACAGCTGTAATCTAACAGGACGATCATGGATGAAAAGCGTCTTCCCGGTGAAGTCGACACCGATGGTAGCCATGTAGTCGGGGAAGGTGGAGAGGGTAAAGCGAGAGACGAGTGAAGACTTGCCGACACTCGCCTCTCCGAGCAGGATGAGCTTCAACTTGCCGAGATGCGACGAGTCGATGCTCATTGCAAGGTCTCGAATGAGAAGGAGCACTCTCCTTATCACGCGTCACCTCCTTCTTGCTGCATCGATTGTCGAGCGACGCATACAAAAGGGTCGCCGCCACACAACGCGTACGATCGATGCGAATTCCGGCACAGGCACCCGACTGTCGCCTCTCTTCTCCTTCGTCTTCACACTCTCGACCCACACCCAATCTCCCGCGTCCTCTCTTCCTCCCTTTCTTTGCCTTTGGAACGTTTATTTACACGTTCTATCTATTGTACATAGATACAGAGGGACTTCACTTACGGAAGTTGTTGAGAGCCTGACGAAATTCGTCAATGTTTGTCTTGTCACCCCAGTACTGTTCCAGATGGGACCAGATCATCTCGCCCTTGTTCACAAAATAAACGCCTATTAACGTCTGAAGACGAATATCAAAGCTTTCAAACCTCCGAGGAGACGTCCTTCGCCTTCCGTATTGCCCGCGAAGCTTTCCTTCTTAGCCCTCCACACGTGGTAGTAGGTCTCCGGACGCAGAAACCCGACCCACAAGGGCAACCAACGCTCGTTGGGGCCATAGAAATGACGCTGAAAAACTACTCACAAGCGAGCGACGAACCTCTTTGTCGAAGTACACATCGCCCTTAAAGTAGGGCTTAAAATCGTTGACACCTTTCGATTCATGGACAACTGAAACATGAAGAAATTTTAAAAGAAAGACTTCATACCAGCAATGAGCTGCACACCAGCGTTATCGAGATCGCTCTTGAGAGTGGAGAGTTCACCGGCTTCACGGCGACAAAGAATGCATCCCGGCCGACGAACTGCCATCACCACTGTCGGTCCCTTGGCGAAGATATCGCCTGCCTGTTACTCGAATGATGAATGGATACAAAAAGTTACCAAGATCGTCTTCTCGGAATCGATCTTCGCCTCATCGTCCACTTTGATGAGCTTCGCTTGAGCGAGATACTTGGCCGTCGGCACAACAGCTCCGATTGTGAGTCGCGTCGGCAAGTTCGCGTAGATCACTGCACCGGCTAAGGCCGTCGCAGCGCCCACACCAATATAGCAAGCCATTCTGCAAGAATTACAGCACTTTGTGAGAAACGGATGAGAAAGCTGCGAGAGGATGGCAACGCGGCCACAACACACGAAGCAAACGGCACAAACAGAGAATGGCGAAAGTTGTTTATCTGCAAGAACGCCCACAGGTGCTCAGCGCGAAGGAAAATGCTCGGCGCACCTCAAACGCGCAAGGCGGGCGCAAATGCAAATTTCGCGGTGGGACCAGCGCGGGAAAATATTTTGTACTAAAAACCGATTTGAACTTGTTGCTCCTTACTACAGCGATCCAGTGGCATCAGAGGTGAGTCTGTCTCCTGGAATATAACAAACAGCACCCGAAGGTGGTCGGAAAACAAGAAAATCGAGGAAATATAGCTCTTTTGGCCGAAAACGAACTCATTTGAAGGTCGTAGAAAAGACTTTTCGGGGCTGGAATAGGATTCCGAACTCGTTCATGACGAGAAGGACACGACAGTTGAAGCGGCAGAGCGAGAAGGCGCGTCAGCAGCCATCATAAGAAGCAACAATGGTTTAGGTGAGAGGGAAAGAGGAAGAGTTGGATGAGGGAGCCGCGAAGCTGAGCCGTAAGAGCTGCTATGGCTCAAGGGTTGCGTTTTTGCTCCAGGCAAACTTGGACGCCGGTTCGAAGAACCGAGCGGCTTTTCTTTTTGCTTCACCTCGAATAGTCATCCTCCAGGCAGAGTTACCACTATACGGCGTTCTGTGGCTGTCTAATGCGATTGTGTTCTCTTATGCCCTTTTTTGGCTGTCTAGTGTGACACGTGAAACATGCGAGATAGCAAAAGGGGACTCGAACTTGAGCGTCGTCACATCACCGAAGCGTGTCGGATCCAGCGCATAGTGCTGAAAAAAAGAGAACGAATGTAAAAAAAAAGAGGAGGGCGGCTGCCGGTCGCGGTCGAGCAACTCTGGCCAGGCCTTTAGGGAATGGGTAAGATGGCGGACTTCTTGGTGGGGAGCGACGACGGCGCAGGACGACGGCGCGCTCCTCTGCTCGGCTCCAACAACCCTCGGGGAAGGGCAACCAGCCTTATCAATGCATTAGTTAAAACAATTTTATTGGCACACATTTTCATAAATCAAAACAATAACAATCGCAAACCTGATTGATGATTCCGGCTTCGCAGCAGCGTCACGAGTGAGGAGCCAAGTGAAGAGAAGGAGACAACAGCTCCACCTCCGTCGCAGCTCTAAACATTCAACAAACCTTTATAGCTGCGGCAGAAGCGAGGTACATAGCGGGCGCATGGGTTCAATCCTGCAAGCTGAACCAAGATAACTAACCTTTCTTCGCTTCGTTTCTTGAGACAGACAGATAAATAGTCGAAAAATAACGCTTCTTCATCAAAATAGTCCCTTCTTCATCAAAATAATCGCTTCTTCTTCTATTCCATACATCCTCCTGCAACGCATACACCCATTAGCGAGCACAATGTCACACATTCATCCATATTTCGACAACAAATATCGACAAAACAATGAAAGAAACCACGAAAACGTACAGCTCACTGGAAAATAACTGAATGCTACCCCCTGTGCGCGCCTTGCGTGTCACCGAGTTTGCGTCACCACCGGGCCTAAAATCTACTGTAACTTTCCGAGCGCGCTGAGCACCTGTGACGCCCGAAATTTAGAGTTTGTATTTTGACCTACACATTGACCTGGCGAATTTTAAATTTTGAGATGAGGACGTTTTGATGCACTCTCTCTGGGTTCTTTTTGTTCGCATGATCTGTGATAACTGGGCCGTGATGTTGGCTTTGAGTGCTCGCTGATGTTCCGCGTCAGAGCGCGAAGGTCTCAGCAGAGGCAGCAGTGAAGACGAGAGAGAGAATGCGTGTCTCCTTTTCCCTCTTCGCCTCCTGAGACCCACATGGCGCGGTCTTTCTCATTTTCCTCTCGTCAATTAGTGCAAGCTTTTTCAGGAATGGCTACGAGGAGTCTCGCTTCGCGAAGCGCTGTCTCTAAGCGTTGTTTCAGCGCTTCGACGCGTCTCGGCAAGGAGATCAAGGTTTATCCACTTTTCAAGTCAATTTCTGGTTAATTTTAGGAGGTTGTGATCGTGGGTGCAGCTCGCACGCCGATTGGCTCCTTCCGTTCTCAGCTCGCCTCCATCTCGGCACCTCAACTGGGGACTGTCGCCATCAAGGCCGCCCTCGAACGCTCAGGCGTTCCAGCGAAAGCTGTTCAGGAAGTTAGTTTTGTACCCCCACTTTTGTACATTGGCAGGTCTTTTTGGGACAAGTGTGCCAGGCTAATGTTGGACAAGCTCCAGGTACGACCCTTCATTTAATCAGTTACCTTTCGTAGCTCGCCAAGCCGTTCTTGGTGCAGGCTTGGATGTGGGCACGGCAGTGACAACCGTTAACAAAGTCTGTTCCTCTGGTCTGAAGGCAATCATGCTCGCTGCTCAGCAAGTCCAGACCGATCATCAACAGGTTTTCTTTCCTATTTCTTTAACTGGGTTGAAGGTTGTTATTGGCGGTGGAATGGAGAGTATGTCTCAAGTGCCTTTCTATATCCAGAGAGGCGAGACTACTTATGGTGGGTTCAAAGTGATTGTAAGTTTCTCCGTTTTGGTTTCTATTTCATCTAGGATGGTATTGTCAACGACGGCTTGACTGACGCATACGACAAGATTCACATGGGGAATTGTGCGGAGAAGACTTCGCGCGAGGTAACTGTCATATGGGTTCATCATGCAACCTGTTTAGCTAAGCATCTCGAGGGAGGACCAAGACACATATGCAATTCAGAGTTATACGAAGAGCGCCGAGGCTTGGAAGGTTTCCAGCTTGTTCGAAACCTTGACTTGTTCAGAGTGGAGCCATTGGACCGGAGATTGTCCCTGTAAATGTGAAGACGAAGAAGGGCGTGACGGTCGTCGACAGAGACGAAGAATTCTCCCGGATCGATTTCGATAAGCTCAAGAAACTCAAGGCTGTCTTTCTGAAAGGTTTGTATAGTCGACCATAAAACGCTGAAATAGACGGAACCGTAACCGCGGGTAACGCCTCGACATTGAACGATGGAGCGGCAGCCATTGTGTTGACGAGTCTCGAAGCGGCGTCAAAACTCGGCGTGAAGCCGTTGGCGAAGATTCTCGCCTATGGAGACGCCGCCACTCAGCCCGTCGACTTTGGAATCGCCCCCGCTCTCGTTGTGCCAAAGGTGTGGTTCCTCACGTCGCTTCACTTCTCTTGCAGCTGCTTGCCGCGGCCAACCTCCAAGTCTCAGACATTGACCATTTCGAGGTGAATGAGGCGTTCTCGTGCGTACCGCTCGCCCTCATCAAGAAGCTGGGACTCGACGCTTCGAAGGTGAACCCGCACGGCGGCGCAGTCTCTCTGGGACATCCTATCGGGTTGGTGGTCTCGTTGCACGCTCTCTGTGCTCTTTGTGTGGAGGGAGCAATGATGTGTTCTCGTGGTTGCAGAATGTCGGGTGCTCGTCTGATCACTCACCTCGTCCACGCTCTCAAGCCGGGTCAGAAGGGACTCGCGGCGATCTGCAACGGTGGCGGAGGCGCGAGTGGAATGATCATCCAGAAGCTTTAGACGCGGTGATCATTCTCTGGTTGTTCTTGATTATTTTCCTTTCAATACTTGATGTGTGTATACTTCTCCGCTCTCTAATATGAAATTGTGTATTTGGAATAGAGATTGCATAAGTGCGAATGAAGCGCTACGTTCTTGTTTTGTTGTTCTCTCGATTGGATGGAGTGTCGCTTCACGGGGGAATCGCGTGTCCTCCCCTTATCGCCCTCTTCTTCTCCTGCTTCTGGTCACCTCATCCCCACTCTCTCATAGTTCCTTCACTTCGACATGTCCTACGATCCTCAGGTCTGCTGAATTGTTTCTTCCCCCTACTTCTCTAGGGTGTTTATCTCCTTTCGGCTGTCCGAACTCCGATTGGCAGCTTTCGAGGTTCTCTCTCGCAAGTCGACTCCGTGCAACTCGGAGGCATCGCTGTGCGAGAAGCTCTAAAGCGAGCGAGTAAGATTCCTAGACATTGGCAATGGAGTAGATGTGTCCCCGACGGTCGTTGAGGAGGCGTTTGTGGGCTCTGTGCTCACGGCTGGTCGAGGACAGAACGTCGGACGACAAGTTGCTCATGCCGGTGGTGAGTCTGGAACGAAGAGAAACTGTCGAAGGTCTGCCCCCATCGACGCAAGCAGTGACGATCAACAAAGTGTGCTCGTCCTCCATGAAAGCTCTTGTGTTGGCGGCCGTCTCTCTGAAGGCGGACTATCGGAATTTGGTCGTCGTGGCGGGCACCGAGAGTATGTCTCAGACTCCCTTCTACTTACCTCGAGGAGACACTCCCTATGGTGGAGTCACTCTTGTGGTTTGTTCTCGGTTCAAAAGGGGAAAGTGTTGAAGGACGGAGTAGCGAAAGACGGCCTCGAGGACTTCGTCGAGAAAGGTTTGCTTCCCCACATTGCTTCATGAGTCTTCCTTCACAGTTCCCATGGGTCAATGCACGGAGAAGACGGTGCGGGACACGGGGATCACTCGGCAGGAACAAGACGCCTTCGCCATCCAGAGCTACAAGAAGGCAGCTCTCGCCTGGAATCAAGGTCTCTTCTCTGACGAAGTGGTGCCCGTGGTCGTGAAGCAACGACGAGGACCCGATCTTGTCATTGCCGAGGACGAAGAATTCAAGAAACTCGTCGAGGACAAGGTTCCTCTTCATGAGAAGAAGCTATGACACTCTTCAGGTGGCGACTCTCTCGCCAGTCTTCATCAAGGACGGCACGGGAACGATCACAGCGGCGAACGCGAGCTCCCTCAACGACGGAGCTGCGGCTGTGGTGGTCAGCCGTGGTGTTCCTCAAGGTTGCAAGCCTCTCGCTGAGGTGGTCGCCTTCGCCGAGGGCGGTCTTCCCTCTGTCGACTTCACCTTGGCCCCAGTCGAAGCTGTGAAGACGTTGCTCGCGAAGACTGGCGTGGAGAAGGAGGAGATCGCCCTCTGGGAAGTGAACGAGGCCTTCTCCGTCACGGTCATCGCCTTCACTCGCGCTCTCGGTCTCGACGAGAAGAAGGTGAATGTGAAGGGTGGCGCCGTCGCCCTTGGTCATCCTCTTGGGTGAGTTCTTCTTCCTTCGAAGCAAGTGCCCCTTGCAGATGTTCGGGTCTTCGCGTCGTCGTCACCCTCGTGCACGCCCTGTCTGCTGGTCAACTAGGAGTGGCGACGATCTGCAACGGCGGCGGCGAGGCGACGGCGGTCCTCGTCCGCAAGCTCTGAGAGGCTTCGTCTTCCACCTGCAGACACCTCGCCCCCATTGTTTCCTCTTGTCACATTCCCAGAAAGGACATTCATCAAAGAATAAATAAAAGATCTTCTTGCCACGTGCTCTCTACAATGTTTCCATCTTCTTCGTCTTTAGTTTCCTCCCTCCCCCAACAATCTCTTTTCTTCTAAGATCAAAAGACTTCGCGAGATGTTTGAAACAAAGTCTGCAGAGGTCCGTGTAGGTAGAAGTGAAGGGAGGAGGTGGAGGGGGATGCATGAGTGGAGACCTTTTATTGCACACGACGAGACTCTCTCCTCTCTGTTAATGGAGAGTGACGCGACCCGTGACTGCACCCGTTCGACTGGAAGTCCCAGAGAGAAGCAAGAAAGAGACTAGAAAGGCCAGGTGAAGCCATAGAAAGAGATGGAGACCCCCTCGGGAGTCTCCATCCACACACAAAGCTCGTCTTCCACCCAAAAAGCGTTCCGGAAGCGGCCTTCGAACTGGAAGGAAAAGACCGGAACTTCCAAGAGGAAGCCCGCCGCCACTCGAGTCACGTAGAAGTCGCTCGCTGTGACAAGGGCCACTAGGAAAGCTGTGGAAGAAGGAGAAGAAGGAGTCGAAGAGAGAGTCGACACAATTAGAGGACGCGATTCGAAGGCGATCTCTGAAGTGTGACGCCAAGTAGTGACAAAGTCAGTGATGGTCAATTCCGAGTCGACCGTGAGGGAAGCAGTCCAGACGACGCTCGCCGATCCACTCGAGGAGACGGCTGTCACGAGTTGGGTGGTCGCCGGGGAAGCACACGACTGCGAGGGGCCATTACTCGATGAAGCTGCATTCCTTGGAGAAGATGAGATGGGGAAGGAGATCTCACTGGAAGAGAGCCGAGAGGGAGTGCGCGGAGACGACGCAGGACTCGCCCGATTCCGACACGGAGACGAGGTCGAGAAGGCCGGCTGAGAAGTTGCCTGTCGCCGCAAGGAGACGGTCTTGCAGACTGAAGGAACCCTCGCCCATCGGGCAGATCGCCGAGGCATTGGAGCACTGAAGAAGGTGAGAGGAGGAAGGTGGAGGAACCTGGGTGCAGCAGTAGAGACAGTTGTGACGTGAACAAAGTTGGCTGTTGTTGTGACAGCCTTCGCCGAGAGCGAGCACCGTGCACTTGGAGCAGCCGAAACTCTCGAGGGACGTGTTCAACGAGCGAACATTCTTGGAATCTCTCTCGAAGAGAAGAAGACTGCCTGTTGACGTGTAGCCGATGGACAGCCGTCGCTCGATGTCGGCGCTCAGGGAAACTGGGGAGAACTCTTTTCCAAAAGAAGTGACTCACGAAGAGCCTCGTTGAGAGGATAAACACGGGTGGCGATGGAGGAGACAAAGCCGCGGGGAAGAGAAGACGGCGACGGGCTGGGTGCGGCCTCCTTCTTCGGTCTGAGGAAGAGGACGAGGCCGAGGGCTAAAAGGCCGAGAGCGACAAGGATCCCGAAGCAGAGGACGACGCCAATTACAAGACGACGTCTCGGAGGCCATCGCCAACGCCATGAACGACTGTGGAAGTGAAGGGCGAGGGAAGGGCGACCGACCTGAAGAAGGAGAGACTCGCAGGCGAAGGCGAGTCTTGGCGAACTTCCGGCTTCGGCGGCTCTCTCCAACTCTCCATTCTGGAGAGGTTTTCATTAGACGTGATGGGGGGGGGGGATGAGGGGGCGGAGGGAGGGAGGAGTCACCTGAGGAAGACGTCCTGACTGAGAGCGGCCGAAGGGAAGGGGCGCCTCGTCTGCGTCTCGTCGTCGTCGTCGTCGGCGACACTCGTCGTGGGGGCGACGACGGAGGGTCGAGGCATGGCGTGTCTCTCGTCCCTTGCTCTTCTTCTCTTCTCCCTCTGCTATCAGCTGGCTGATAAGTGCTTGCGTGTCTTGTTTCCGCGAAGAGAAGGCGACCGAGGGAAATGGAGGAGGTCGACTGAGAAGGGGGAGGCGAGACAATTCGATTTGCACGTCGTCGTCGGCTTCTGTGCTTCGTCGTCGGTCGACGCGTCGCCAGGCGGCGTTCCTTCTGTCGCCGCCTCAAATTAAAGGGAAATTGCCGAAAAGCGGCGTGGACTCTGAAATTGCGAGGCTGCCGGAGCTGCGAGTTGCGCGTCGCCACTCGCCGAGGCTTTCCGGGAAGTTGCATCACCGGCGTCACTCTCGGCTTCTCTTCTCTTCTAGAGGAGAGGAGAGGGCGAGTGAGGAGTCGTGGCGCGTCCCTCGTTAGACTGCCAGCCGGGTGGCCGTGAGCCCGCCCTCGGACGCCCGCCCCCAGGCCGTTGCTTGCAGGCAGAATGACCTCCACGCTGGGTGTCCTGCTCCTCCTCTGCGTCGTCGTGCACGCCATCCACGGGTGAGTCTCCCTTATTCATGAGGCGAATGCTAACGAGAGTCCCACCGTAGTCCTTATAGGTACTCTCTCGGAGACATCCTCGGCGTCTCCGAAAGTGCCGAGCCCTTCGAGAGGACGTACGTGTTGGTGCCGTCGAAGAAGTCACTACGCCGTCTGGCAGGCAGCGGATCGAGGAACTGCTTCTTCAGGTGAGTGTTGGAGAGGGGACGAAGGCGCTTCAGTCCCATCAACTGCATGATCACCCGAGACGTGAGCAGCTATCGGAAACTCACAGGACCCGTGCAGGCATAGCGGAGTGGAGTTAGTCTTCGTGAATAAAGCTCTCTCCCGTTTCTCCCATCTTACGTGGGGCAAAACAAGCCGCGTCGACGCCTCCTTCCCTTCACTCTTCCTTTTCTTTTCTCACGCGGCAAACACTTCATTCCATTAACGCTTATAACAAAACGCAACGAAAACGCAACATAACAAGGCTCTCGAAGAAGATGAGCGCGGCGAGATTTCTGCATCGGTTGAGATGAAGCTTCAATAGCGGAGAGTCGAGTCATAGGGCCCTTCCCTTTAAAGCACGGCCGATTTAACGAACGGCGATCACCTGCAAATTACATTGAGCTCACCGGGCGTAACAAGTTTTTATGATTTCTGTGAACGCATACTAGAACTAAATGCCCAGAACGGGAATGAACTTACGATGTCGTCGATCTTGAGGATCGAACGAACGCATTCAGCGGCCTGCTTGATGGCCGAGAGAGTCACCAGCAGCGGCTGGAGAACGTTCTCCTCACGAATGTCCGTGACGTAGCCCTGAAAACTTCTCTTGCTCATCCGCTTTCATTCTCTTTGTGGGGAACTCGGACGTATCGACAAAGCCCCACCACGCCCGTTAATGAGAAGTGAGAAGGACGCGTTAAAAGCCGTTACTAAGCTCTTAACTAGGCGCAAAATGAACTGATTAGGCATGAACCAAATAGAGGCGAGGCTTAGCATTCGATCAACGCAGACTTCATCATCGACGCCTTACCTTACGCACGTTGACGCCATAGTCGGAGTGGCCGTTGGCGTGTTGGTTGCGCAGCTCGGTGACCGTGTGAATGGGCGAGAGACCCGCGTTCTCAGCGAGCGTGAAGGGAACCACCTCGAGGGCGTCGGCGAAAGCCCTGGACGAAGTTGAACGCTCGCTTGAATGCACAAACCTCCAACAATATTGCTCAGCGCCATGTTGAGAATTGGCCAAATGACGCAGCTTCACGGCCACCTCCATTTCAGGGGCTCCACCACCTAAAGAGGATTATGCATCACAAGCCACTTACCAGGAAGAAGGGCTCGTCGCTTGACCAGACAGCGAAGCACACAGAGAGCATCGTGTAGGGAGCGGTCAGCCTCTTCCAGCACAAGCTTGTTTGAACCACGCAGAAGGATGGACACGGCCTGACCAGAGCCGGACAAACCCGTCACCTATAACCCGAAAGAAAGTGTCTAAATCATGAGTCTTTACCCGGATAACTTTTCCATCACCACCAGTTGAGACTTCCTCGACGAGGTCAGCAGAACCGAGAGCCTCAGGCACAAAGTGATCGACGGAAGCAACCGGACGACAACCGAGAATACGCGAATAAAAGTCGATGTCCTCTCGTTCAATGTCCTTTACGACCATGATCTTCATCTTGGCGAGAAAATGGAGGGAGAGCTCA
Organism: Poikilolaimus oxycercus; assembly: GCA_034700245.1. Lineage (NCBI taxonomy): Eukaryota > Metazoa > Nematoda > Chromadorea > Rhabditida > Rhabditidae > Poikilolaimus > Poikilolaimus oxycercus. The sequence continues at coordinate 10,909 of JAQIXL010000349.1, forward strand.
TTAACAGCATCCCTAAAACTCGAACTACTTCCGCATCGAAGGACATACCTCAGGATGCTCTTTTGAATGAGAAGAACATTGCATCCCGCTTTCTTGAATTGTTTGCACAGCTCAAGAAGATATGCCCTTTCCTCCTTGAGGGCTCTATCCATTTGTGCATAGTCCGAGATGATTACTTGGTTCTCCATCTGAAGAGCAAACACATGACTAGTACACTACGACTCAAACACTTACGTCTGTTTTCGGTGGACTGAGTTGGAACTGAATGAGGCCAATCTTCGCCTTCTCGACACGCGTGGGCCCGCCGCGACCCATAGACTTCTGGTCGATGAGGGCTCCTTCAATCATTTCCGACTCCTCAACCGTGTCTCCCAGCTTCTTCACGATCTTGATCAAACGCAGGTCCACATTGTCAGACTTCTCGATATCGATGATCTAGAACAAAACATGTCTACCGCTTAATAGGGGTACCTTCTTAATTGCGTTGACAGCCATTGGGGCTAGGAGCCACGAGTGTTGCGAAACGACTTTAGAGTTCAGCGACGTCGTGGCAATCTTCACGAGCTGCTCATCATTGGTCAGATCGACAGGTGTCGACATTTCATCGAGGATCTTCTCCGCCTGAGCAGCGGCACGCTGGAATGACTCCGAGATCGTCGTCGGATGAAGTCCTGCAGCAAACTATCGATAAGGAATCCCAGCACACCTTTATGAAGAAGCTTCTCAGCAGCATCGAGCAAAGCACCAGCAATGACAACAACAGTCGTCGTGCCGTCACCGGCCTCGATGTCCTGAGCCTTGGACAGTTCCACTAGCTACAAGCACCATTCAAGTATAAACAGTTACTGTAACTGCAGACCATTTTGGCCGTGGGATGGATGACGCTCATCTGGTTGAGGATGGTGGCTCCATCGTTCGTGATCGTCACATCACCTGTGCCACTCTGTAACGCGCAACATTTCAAGACAAGGAATGCGATTCACCTGAATCATCTTGTCCATTCCTCGCGGACCGAGACTTGTGCGAACAGCATCGGCCACAGCTTTTGCAGCAACAATATTCGAATTTCGGACACTGGCCGGCTTGTCCTTGTCCTGGAACGCCAGAGGTGAAAACGAAAGGAAGCAACACCTTGAATGTAGACTCCTTGCCAGACAATGGAACCGCCGCTTTCGCTGCCATTGCTCTCGAAATCACCTGAAGTCACGGATCATCGTAGGATAAATGTAAATTTCACAGACAACGCAACAACACACAGCAAAGCAAATGAGCGTAGTGCAATTTTACCCGCTCTAGAAATATCTATGAATTTTCGAGCCGCCTCGTTCGCAGGCTTTTCGCTTCGGGACCGCGAGCATTCTTCGTTCGTTGGTTCTGTGGAATATTTTGCGTTTTGAAATGATTGCTGTTTCGTTTCGCATCTTTCACTTTGAAAATAATAGTGCATATGTCTTCTGTTCTCTCTTGCACGCTGTCGCCCCGACTGTGGTTGATAATTGTGTCTGAGTACGTCGCGTGCGAATATTTTTTCCATGAAGTTTCTAGAGATTCAACATGACAAAGCGTCCGGCTGAAGAGGAGTCGAATGGGGACGCATCGGTGGGCGACGATGAAGCGAAGAAATCACGTGTGAGTGGAGATGAGGAGGCTGGTTTCAAGAAGCCCGAGCTGCCCGATGCGCCCACGACATCTGCCGCATCGGCGCCTAAAGGTCTGCCTTGGCTTTCCATCTGACTGTTAATGAGCATTGATGCTTGCAGAAGTGAAGCTGAAGTTCGAAGAAACGTATCTTCGGTCGATTCCGTCAGCTCATCAGTATGAGAAGTCATTCATGCATCGTGATACTATTCAATTCGTTCTGGCCACGAAGCAAGTCCCAACGAAATGCATTTAGTGCGATCCCAATTTAGAACCAACTTCATTATCACGGCCAGTTGTGACGGACACTTGAAGTTCTGGCGAAAGAAATACGCGGAAGGAGTGGAATTCGTGAAACATTTCCGATGTCACATGCGTGGGTGTCAATCGAAGTTTCTTGGATTCATGTTTTTATTTTCAGATGCGTTCGCTCATCTGGCTGTTAATCACAACGGAACACTTTTGGCATCTGTTTGCTCGCAAGACAAAACAATCAAGGTTTGGAGAGTTATTTATTACTAAGTGTGTCGACTACAGATTTTTGACGTCGAGAACTTTGATATGATCAACATGCTTCGTTTGGACTTCGAACCACGAACGGCCGCTTGGGTTCATCAAGGTGAAATAACCACATGTTTTTGCTTACCTTCTGTAAATCTAGGAAGTGATCTGGTACAAGCAATCGCTGTCAGTGATGTCAATTCTGGCTTGATTCGAATCTTCGACGGGAAAGGCTTGGCTGACCCCATTCACCAGGTCGATCTTCACGGACCGAGTGTTCGTATCATTGAGGTGCACCTTTTTTTTATTGCAATGCAATAAAAATGCAGTACAATCCTATGTTGGACGTGGCGATCTCCATTGACGATAAAGGCATGATGGAAATGTGGTCAGGACCTCATGGAAACTACGAATTTCCCACAACTTTGTCCTGGGAGTACAAAACCGACACGGATCTTTATGAGTTCGTCAAGGTATGCGTCTTAATCATTGTAGTGATTTCTTCGTTTGCAGGTGAAAACGATCCCACAATCTGCGGCTGTCAATCCGAATGGACGGATATTCGCTGTCGTTGGAGAGGATCGTCGCATTCGTCTCTTTGATTTTAGAACTGGAAGAATCTTCCGTGTCCTAGACGAAGCTTTTAACCAATATGTCGAGGCTGCAAAACTGAACAAGTCAGTGTTCATTTAGCATTTGAGACAATTCTCCTTAGAAATTTCGGTATTCAAAACATGGAGTGGAATCGGCGCGTCGCGCTCGAACGAGAATTGGAACGCGATAAGTCAGCTCTCGCACATCAGAACATGACCTTTGATGAATCTGGACATTTTCTTATTTTCCCAAGTCCAATTGGTGTTAAGGTTCGAGCATGTTTGTCGTTAGATTTTCTTCAGGTTTACAACGTGGCAACCGACAAAGTTGTGCGAGTACTCGGTACAGAAGAGGCACTGCGCTTCACGGGAATCTCCTTGTGTCGAGCTCTTCCAGATCCACGCGACCGCCTGCAGGGGGCGGCGACGACCGTCGAAACTGAAGCCGCCGAGAATCCAACCATGATGAAGACTTATGATCCTGATCCGCTTCTGGTAAACTTGGACGTGCTTGTTCATGGAGCGGTTGCTTCAGGTTGCCTGTGCATTGCGCAAGAACCGCTTCTACCTGTTTACGAATGCGGAGCCATATTCGACGGACGAGGAAGAAGGATCGGCAAGCAGTCGAGATATTCTGAATGAGAAGCCACGCAAGGAAGACATCGTCGTCGCCGTTGATGTTGACTTTGACCAAGTATTTATATAATTTCTGATTTAGACGGAGACCGAAACTGGCGGCATGACCGAACACCTCACACTGCACACCACTATGGGCGACATTCATATTCAACTTTTCCCCAGAGAATGTCCTAAGGTCAGTCGGTTCCTTTTGTTTGACAGTTGCTTGTAGGCTTGCGAGAATTTCTGTACTCTTGCAAGGAGAGGCTACTACAATGGACATACGTTCCACAGGGTTATCAAGAGCTTCATGATTCAGGTTTTGATCACTTGGCGCGTCTTTTTACAGCATTAGACGGGAGATCCAACCGGAAAGGGAACTGGTGGACAATCGATGTGGGGCGAGGACTTCGAGGACGAGTTCCATCCACGACTTCGTCATGACAAGCCCTACATGGTGTCGATGGCGAATGCAGGACCGAACACAAATGGCAGTCAGTTCTTCATCACGGTAGTGCCCGCTGAGTGGCTCGATGGCAAGAATACACTCTTTGGCAAGGTAGGTCTTTGCTTGTTTCCACCTCGTCGTTGCTTCAGGTGACAGAAGGTTTCAACGTCGTGCAGAAGATCAACGGCGTGCCGACATTCGACAAGAGCGGTCGTCCGAAGACCGAAATTCGCATTATCTCTATTACGCTGAAATGATCTGTCGATAAAACGTTTCGTTGTTGTTCACCTTTTTCGTCGTTGAGAGAACCATGGGTTCATGACCTGATATGAGCTATTTACGAGAGTGACGCAGTCGACCTTCTCAGTCCCTCTTGTTGTTGAAGGGTAGCGCGGGGCAGGCGGCGCTGTGGCGCAGTCTAACCCGGCGCAACTACGGGGCAGCGGGGTCTGCGCCCCATGGTGTGCGAAACTTTCATTGGTCCGTGATGAGAATTTGGAATTACCATTTGATTGTCAGTGAAACAACCTTTTGCGGCTAATATTGGCTGAGACCAGTTACCCTCAAATTTTGGCAGCTGCACAATGCGGCTTTTCAATCTTGGTATTGTTGGGCAATTCCAGATGTCACGTGTGAAAGGCACAATGGCGGCGTACGTGGGGATTCGTATGGCGACTAGCCTTAGTCTTAGTTTATTTTCCTCATTGCTCTGGTGTCCGAGAAGTGTAGGAACGCCGCTGGGAAGAGAGTGGTCCCGGCAGGTCCTCGTGTGCACAGACTCGTCGCTGCTTGCCGTGCGTCCTCCCCCCTCCTCGTCTCGCCGTGTCTCGTAGTGCGGCCTCTATTCTCACAGGCCGCCACCATACCAGCCTCGTGTCCCTGTTGTTTTCTCGCTCTTTGACAACATTTTAATCAATGGGGACGATTTCATTTATTATTTCAGGATGCTGTCTGCGTTAATTGGAGTCTTCGTTCTTCTCTTGGTGATAGTCTATTTCCTGTATCGCCTTCACAAGGCAGGAGTCTTCAGCAGTCCCGAGGTCTGTTTTCTCCTTTCTAGAACGGCGTCTCGCAAGGCTTCTTTGTGTCGCTGACCTTGGCGGGAAAGAGGCGACAGACTGGTTTCAAGCCTCGGTTCCCGCCAGCCGGTTGCTTCTTCCCTTGAAAGATTCAGGAAGTGGTTGTTTGCAGGTGCGAGTCGTGGAGTCGCCCTCCTTCATCGGCCAGCCACTCACCGTCTTTTACAAACACCATGTCGGCGCTTATTCCAGCGTCCACAAGGTAAGCGACCTTGAATCGTGTCTTGAGATCATCGAATTATAGATCTTCAAGGAGGCAGCTGATCTTCTTCCGCGTGGAGCAACTACTTTCGGCATCTTCTATGACAACCCGAAGGAAGTGAAGGAACATCTTCTTCAATCGGCTATTGGTGTTGTCTTCGCTGAAAACGGCCAAGCCCTCTATGGCGAGAACTACGGTGAACAACTCACCCGTTGGGGTTTCGAAAAAATGGTACGCTTTTCTTTTTTTCGGCTTATTTATTGAATACAGAGCTTGCCAGCAGTTTCGCGAGCTGTGGAGACGAAGCAGCCATTTACGGGCTTCATCTCGGTTCTCACACTCGTGAACAAGACCTACCCCAAGATTGTCAACTTCATCAAGGTTTGCTTTTTCCTTCAGCTTTCATTCTTTTCAGGAGAATCGTCTTGAGACCAAACAAAGCATCGAGTTCTACACGGATCCGCTTGACGGCAGTGACCGCGAAGTGACGGTGCTCTTCCCTCTAGACCATTTCACTGACTACACCGTCCCTGAGGTTTTTCGGTCCTCGACATCAAATTCTATTATTCTTTCAGCATCTCTCTCTGGACGCTCTCGAGGCAAAGCTTGCACGACGTCGTTTCGACAGCAGCGATGAGGAGGAAAGCGAGAGCGAACCCGATGCGGATGAGGAGGAAGAGGAAGAAGAAGGCGGAGAAGCTGCAGCTGCCGGGGACAACTAAACATTTGGTTTTCCATTCCTGTACTCATTTCTTTCTGTTGCGCATTCTGTCCATTCTGCATATTGTGCCTTTCACACGATAAATTCATACGAGTGTTGGATGAAGGAGGTTATTCGACGACGAGTTCTTATTTATCCAGAAATCTCCGCCACTTCCAGGCGGATCCCCTCACAGCGGTCACAGCAATGGACTTCCTAGTGGCTCTCTTCTCACTGTCCCTCTTCCCTTTCCTCGCAGGTTTCTTGGCTAATTTGCCTTCAGCTCTTTCAGCTAGCCGCACTGCACACTTCCAACATGCTCGTTTTGTTGTAGGTCCGATTTCTTGCCCTTTAATCTTTAGGACGACGGAGATGCTCGGCCGTTCTCAAGACACTTTCTTTCTGGAGAAGGGCAAAGAGTTTCGAATACCCCCGTAGGTTCACCAGCAAGCTTCAAATCCCAACATCTTCATCTTTATTCCGTTTGCGTATTCATTGCAATAGTGATCGAAACATGAAAAGGTGACACCTGTTGAAGCGAAGGCAGTCCGCCCCGTTCTCCTTCCTCCTTTGCGAACTCCCAACACTAACAAAGATAATCTCAATTTTGATGGAATCGTCTTCAAGGTTACAAGAATGGAAGAAAAGAATGAAAAGCAGCAGGTTGGGAGGAACTTCATCCCCTGGCAGGTCTTCTACTCTACAGCGAATGGTCGTCTCTCAACTCGGTCGAAGGCGAAACTCACCGAATTAATGGAAGTGATGCATCGGTTTATTCCTGGTGACTGCTCCTCTTCTTCTCTTCACTTCTGTCTAGGGACTTCCAAGTTCGAATCTTCAAGAGAGACTCCTCAAGTGGTCCCTCCATCCTTGGAGAACACGGGCCTTCTGCAGAAGAAGCAGACCCCCTCAGTTGAAGGCAATCCCCGTCAAGACATGGAGAAGGAGCAAAGAAGTGGGCTTTCCCCTCGGTCCACTTCTGAGAAGACCTTCGAACTCAAAACGACCACCGATGGAATACGTCTGTCAGTGGAGGACAAAGTTGGGAAGATCCGAGAGGGGAATCCATCTCATGAGAGGGCAAAGGAGGAGCATCTCGTTCCCTTCCGGCCCGTTGCCTCCTTCGAGGAGTTCAACTGGGTAAGCCGTCGTCTGTCCTTGCAGTCTTGCAGAGGAGAGTCTTCAAGAAGAAGAAGAGGGATCACCTCTCGTCTAGACCACATCTTCTCTCCGGCGACAGTCGAGTCTCTGAGAGGGCTTCCCTCAAAGACGTCATCCAGAAGGAAACAGAGTCCGAGAAGAAGAAGAAGGAGGAGCAAGTCTTTGAACTCAAGGTTGAGAAACTGCACGATGGCGTCTGGAGGGGCCGGTCTCTTGTGAGAAGTCGTCGAGGCCGTCTCGGACGTCGCTTCCTCGTCGAGAACGAGATCGTTGCCACTGCTCGTCTCTCTCGTAGTAGACAACGACAGCGGGAGCAACACGAGAAGATGCTCAAACGACGTAGTGAAGGAACTCTCAAGAACTCGAAGAAGATGGAAGCATCAAGGGAGATCTCCATCCGAGTCTCTCCTCATGTCTCTAGCCATCTCTAAAAGGAATAAAGTGTCCTCCACTAATCCCCTCCTCTATTTATAGTCGACACTCGATGAAGCTCTCGCCTCGAAGTCTCGCACATTGGCAGCGGCGCGTTCGAGTTGTTCGGGAGTCCACTCGCAGGGCGGCGGTGCCTCGTCCGCCTTTCGTCGTCTCGCTCGACTTCGTTCGTCGGAGAGGCGCGTCTTCTTGAGATTTCGTGGAGACTCGCGAGTCGCGGCCGAGGAAGACTGGAGGCGAAGGCGCTGAGAGGCGATGAGCTCCTCTCGAGAGACTCACACGCACCATGGCGAGGCCGCTGCCCGGAGGGAAGAGCGAGGCGAGCGCCCGAGCCATCTCCTCGCCACCGCTGCTCTTCACGAGCATCACGAAGGGCCTTCGCGCGTCTATCTCGGTCTTGACCGCCGAAGAAAACTGAATGGGAAAGAGTGAGAAGACAGAAGGGGGTCACTCACCGCCGAGTCCTCCTTCTTCATCGACGTCGTCGACGTGGTCCACGTCTCTCGACGACTGTCCAGCAGAACTGGAGGGAGCATCTGGAGGGTCTCTGGGAAGAGGCACTCACATCGTCGCTGTGGAAGCTAGTAGAAGGAGTGGAGGAAGCGGGCTGAGCATCCGCTGTCATCACGGGCACCGTCACACTCTTCGCGTCCACGTTGCCCATGGGAGTGACGAGGAAACAGTCGAAGTGCCGCAGATAGCCGGCCATCGTCTTCTCTCGGAGTCTTCCCAAGAGAGGCGAGCAACGGGGATCAGAAAGAAGGAAGGACGCGAGAGACGCTCCTCTCGCTGACCCAGATGAGTGAGACACGCGGCGCGCCGACAGCTGTGGAAGCACGGCGAAGGAGAGCAGAGGCGCCACATCAGATAAGCCACCGTACTCTCGGGATGATGCACCATGCTTCACTCTCCTCTCTCAAAGAAGAGCTTGACCCTTTGACCGAGGAGTCCTCGCTGGAGGAGACTGACGTCTTCCCTTGGAATGAATGAGTCTCGCACTTCCACCTCGACGCCTTCTCTCTTTGCACAAGTTGGGGAGTTCTCGGAAGACAAAGCTTCGCCGCCCCCGTCGTCGCTGTTCGGTCGTCGAGCTGGAGGACGAGGCGGCGACGGGGCAACTCGCTCGGTGGGACTTCTCGGTAAACGGACGAATGCCTCGCGAGACCTAATGCGTTCGTCGGCGGTGGAGTCTCGTCCTTCCTCTTCTCCTTCTTCTGCCCCTCTTCCTCTCCCCTTGAGTCACTTCTTCTCTCCCACATCCGCTTCTTTCCCTCTTCCCCTTGCGGGTCCCCCGTCGTCCATTTCGAGTCTCTCATAACTCGGAGCCGTTCCCCGCTGAGTGGTTGCCTGCTTCCTCAACTCCTCACTCTCCTCTCTCCCTCCTCCCCGTCCTTTCCCCGTTCGCCCTCTTCCTCTCCGAGTTGCTCGCCCTCGAGGCGTGAGAGGGAGTTCTTCCCTTCTCTCTTGCCCCTTCCTCAAACAGAAGACGGCCGGCCTCTGGCCAACGGCGCTCGTTATTGAAATTTTAGACGAGGCCAAATTTGCGTCGCTGAAGCGCGAAAGCGGCACGCGCCCCTGTCGTCGGGGCCCCCTCTGTCGACTGCAGAAGCAGCTGTTCCGGGGAAGAAGAAGGGGGAGGGCCCTCTAAATCGAGAGAGGTCGCGATGACGCCGCTTCACCTGTTCAATCGACAACTAATGAAGGAAGGCGTCGCTTCCGTCCAGGCGACTGCCTCCCTTCTACTCGCCGAGAGGGATGCGCATCCGGCCGGCACTCGATTGTCTCCGCCCGCCCCTCCTCCCCCCTCATACCAATGACCCCGTCTTGCCCGCCTCCCTCCCCTCCCCTTCCCCCTCACTCATCTCCAGATTCTGTTTTCACCGCGAGTCCACAAAGACGAATTCCTTTGCAGCGTCGATCGCCGACGAGGAGTCTCGAGGATGGCCTCCTCCTCTTCGGCGGAGGCCCTCGGCGACGACGCCAATGACACGGAGATCTTCTGCGGCCTTTCCCCCCACGACTATCTCGCCGTGCGTCTTCTCCTTCAAAGAGAAGCTCCTTCTGCTTTCAGGTGAAATTCTTCATGATCAGCATTGTGGGAACTCTCATCGGCCTCTTCGGCCTCTTCGGAAACTTCACGACTATCATTGTCCTCACAAGTTAAGTTTGGTAAAAGGTTCCCTCCTTTCCTCCACTCCTCCTTCTCCTCCTCAATTTCCTTCTTCCAATTGGCCTTCGAGGAAAACAAGCTCTTCTCTTTTCAGACCCTCGATGCGCAACCCGAACAATCTCTTCCTCACGGCTCTCGCCGTCTTCGACTCCTGCCTCCTCGTGACGGCGTTCTTCATCTACGCGATGGAGTCTGTGCCGCCCTTCTAGACATCCTCTCTGCAGATACATCATCGAGTACACCGAAGCCTTCGACCTCTATGTCGCCTGGCTCACTTATCTGAGGTTCGCTTCTCTCTCTCTCTTCTCCCTCCTTCTTCCTTCTGCCTCAAGCGTCCTGCGGTTGGCGGGTCGCCCGACTTCTTCCGAGAAAATTTCGCTCTCGTCGTTCACTTGGCGAGCCTTGTTTTCACACGCGGCGCCTTCGCCGATTTGATTGAGCCTTTGTTGAAGAAAGAAGAGACGCCACTGAGGGTGACCAGAGACTTCTCACAACTTCATCTTCTCCAAGAGGAACCAAGTCTTCTTTCAGATTCGCCTATGCCCTCTCTCACATCAGTCAAACGGGATCCGTCTACATCACAGTGAGTGTGACCATTGAACGGTAGGCGAGGAGAAGGAGAGAAGACTTGAGCAGTTACATGGCCGTCTGCTATCCTCGAAGAGCGAAGAGAATGTGCTCCTCTCGCGGCTCGGCCCTCGCCATTCTCTCGGTCAGCTCCTTCGCTGTCATCTTCAACGCGACGAAATTCTTCGAACTGGAAGTGACGCGGAATCCGCCGTGCGGCGACGGCGTCAACTGGCAGTCCTACATCCTCCGCCCCTCGAATCTCGCCCTCAACCCCCTCTATGGAGAGGTGAAGAGACTTTGGTGGAAAGAGGCTTGCTTCAGATCTACAGTCTCTGGTTGACGAACAGTGTGATGGTCTTCTTCCCCTTCATCTGTCTTCTCACTCTCAACAGTATCATCGCCTACACAATCCGAAAGAGTCTCCGAAGAATGAAGTTCAGCGACAAATACCAATCAGTCCTTCAAACTCTGAGTATCGAGTACGCTCTCCTTCCCCTCCCCCTCCCCCCCCCCCTCTCCCTTCTCCCTCTCAACTAACTTGCACTGCTCCCGGCGAACCCCTGAAACCTGACACGCGAGAGACTAACAGAAAGCCTTTAGACGCCGTCTGCAGGCGCTTAAACGTCACGAGAACAGGTAACCGTCGGCACTCAAGCTTTGACCATCCACGGCGCATCTCTCCCTCAGTTCCTTCAGTTCGCATATTCCTCAATATTCCTGAGTTCGCTTCCTTCCTTCTGTCCCCGTAACTCTCTTCCTCTTCCTCCTTCTCTTTCTTCTTCTACACTTTGTCTTCAGGATGGACGGGCGTTCAGAGCTGAAGAACAAGAGTCGAGAGGCGTCCCTCGTCTTGGTGGTAAGCAACTTTCTTCCAAGCTCCACGACCTTGAAGATCATTGTGGCCATCTTCCTCATCTGCAACTTTTGGGGCTTCGTCCTCACTCTCGTCGAGCAAATCGTCGACAGGTGCTTCCTTCCTTCCTTCCTCTCCCCTTCCCTTCACCTCCTTCCTCTTCCAGTTGCAAGTGGGATACCGGAACCACTAAGAGTGTGTCTGTCTCTAAGATGGCACGTCCGGGGGATTTGATGGGTTGGCGAGGGAGAAGGGAGAGGGGGGCACTCGTCACTGAGACACTCATCGCGAGGAAGAGAGAGGGAAGTGAAGACTGAATGTGACAGGGCCGTGTTGGACGAGAACTACCACGCCTTCTACACCTTCTCCAGGGAGGCGATCAACTTCCTCGCCATCATCAATTCTTCTATCAATTTCGTCATCTACATCATCTTCGGCAAGGATTTCCGGTCAGAACTTCGTCTTCTTCATTCCTCTTACCGTACCTTGAGGATTTCATACATGTAACCTTTCTTCTGATGTTAGGATCAAAGTTGGTGGATCAAAGCGGGAATGAAAAGAACTGAGGAGCAAGTTGGTTTCTTGCAGACGCGAACTCGTTGTTGTCTACGGCTGCGGACTTCGACCGTTGTCTTTGAGATTGCCCGTGCACGACAAGTTCTCCATATGGAGACACATCTCTCGAAGTCTCAGCAGACGACCGACTACAAGACGCGACAAGGTCTGTCCTCTCTCCCCTTCTCATTGGGCAGAACTCGCAGACGACGTCCGACTTGGCGGGCAGCGACCAACCCCTCATCGCCACGCAGCTGCCACGAGTTCCATTCAATCATCGTCCAGACGCCTTCTCGTCCATGTCGCCGCCGACGAGTCCGGCAGCCGAGGACGAGGAGAGCCCGCCTCCCGACCCGTCGACGGCTCGACTCCTGCCCACCCTGCAAGTGGTCGTCGCCAAGGGAGGCCTCGCTCAGTCGCAGCTCGTCTTTGAAGATCTCTGACTTGCCCCTTCACCCTTCTTCCTCTCAACTTCCATCTCGGGTCTTTCCTTGATCTCGCTCTTCTTTGTGATAAACATGCAGGTGTATGATGATGGAGGGAGGGAGATGTGTTCGAAGGTCTTTGCTCGCTGCTCGCCTCGCACGCGTCCACGTCCAGTTCCCGCGGGCGCCCACTCGCCCCTCCCTCGCCTGCCCACTGTCGGGCTCTTTGAGGCGCCTTCCTGCTTGTCCTCCCTTCATCCAAGTCGCCACGAAGACCAGAGACAAGCGATGATCTCGCCTGCTTGGATCTTCCATGCCGACAACTGGCTTCGCTCCAAAAGGAAGATGCTTCAGGTAAGCAGACCCCATCTCCATCTCCTTCGATGCAGTCAAAGAGAAAGGGGCGAGGGAAAGGGATCCTCTGACCGGTCGAGTCTTGCAGTCACGCCGCGCCTATTGCGCTCTCATGCTCGCGGCCTATGTGAACGGTCTTCTGCTCGTCACCGACATCTTCTTGCCCACTCCGGGCCTCATCGCCCTCTTCTTCGGTCTCTCCTCGGTCATCGTGGCTCTCTCCGTGGCTGCCCTCTACTTCTCGAGACCCCTCTTGATTGTTCCCAACATTCTCTACAAGGTGTGAGACTCCTCGTGGAATGATCTTTGTCTCTAGGTGAGCCTCTCGACGTGTGCCTTGTTCTACGCTCTGCAGAAGGCGGACACGGGAGAGGACGAGACCTGGTGGCGGGTGCCGTGGGTGCTCGTCTCCGTCCTCATCAACGGCCTCGAGGTTCATCTCCTCTCTTCCTCTGAGACTATTTAGGTGCACACCCTGTTCAATGCTTCTTTCGGCATCCTCAAAGAGCTGAACCGTCTGCAAGAAGCGGCTCCCCCGCCGACTTACGAGAACCTGAAAGTGGAGAAGCCTCCTCCGAGCTACGAAGAAGCACTGCGCAAGCTCTCGTGTCCCGTTCGTCCTTTGTCGGCTGACGGTCTGCACACGCAGATCGTGTAGAGAGACGACGACTTCTCTGCGGGTCCATGCGGGTTGTTTGACGATCTCTTTCCTTTCAATGTCTTCCAAGTGATCTCTAATCTCTAGTTGATAAACTTTACAGCGTGTTCATGTGTGAGTGAGTGGGGCCGAGAAGAGAGGAGAGGGGCATGCTTCGAAGAGAATGAATTTTAATCGTGCAAAACGAGTCGAGAGACACAAGAACACGCTCTCGTCCTCTTCTTCCATAGTCTCCATCTCTTCGTGTGCCAATCTGAACATGGCCTTCCTACAAAGACCCTTCCATCTTCAGCAGAGAGATCCAGCCAACGAAGGAACTCTCATGGTGAATGCCGAGAATGCGCGCACTCGGTGCGCACCATCCAATCTCAGATTGCACTGTGAAAGCGACACCGACAATGGAGACTCTGGGGAAGATGATCGATTCCTCTCAAGTGCCTCGTTTTCTTTGTGCGGTGACGTGCGACTGGCGGGTGACGGGGATATGCGATTTCGTCGAGATCTCAGAGGGGATTACCGAGGAGAGAGTGAGGGCGTCTCTTGAGGGCTGACGGGGAAGCCGGTTCTTCTAGCGGCAGGGGTGATCAGGCGTCCGTCCTCGCGCATCCCTCGCCCGCCGCATCTCGGTACACAGTCGCCTTTCAGAGCCGCCCTCCTTGCCACTGACGAAATGTGGTTGTGAGTCAGCGCTTGAGTCCAAACCGGCCAGCTGCTCGCCATTCTGCGATGGCGTTGCCCTCAACCTCGGACAACGTTCCCGGACCACTCGGATGTAAGTCTTTTTTTTTTGTTCAAACTAAATTCCGCAATTTAGGTCGCTATGACGACAAGCTGACAGAGCTTGAAATCAAACTTGTGATTCCGGGCATCAAGAAGAGAACGATCATGAAGGCATCCAACACCCAGGTTCATCTCAAATACGACGAGCTGTAAGTTCCTTCGCTCACATTTTCTATTTGCTTCACTGCAGGAGCATGAGTCTTTTTGTTGAAATTGTCAAGGTGGACAAGAAGCAGAAACCTCCCGTAAAATCGGTCGTCGATAGGAGATTTTTCGAGGTTTCTTAGTTTCTTTCTCCAGAATTGGCATTTTAGGTGAAGAAATTCCCGGCGGCCGTGCGCGATGTGAACTTTCATTTGGAGAAAGACCAATGTGTTCTTCGCATTCACAAGAAAGCCCCCGGCTCATGGGCAAACCAACTCAGTCAGTCTGGCTTCTGATAGTCATCCCATTGTGATCTATTTCCGCTCATCTCAATCAATCCTAGTAGGAATTGCAATTATCTCATGCATCATCTTGTTCCTTTTCTCTTCTTCTCACAGTATTCCTGCCTGTCTACTTCTTTTTATCTTCATTAAAACTTCTTAATGGTTGGACTGAGGAAACAACTGAATGTGAGGGAACAAAGGTCAGAAAATGGCATTAGTTAGAAATAGAGATCTTCCCATGACGCAGGATCTTTCTCCTCCACCACAATCTCGGGTTTCACGAGCTCCATCGGAGTTTCTTCTGGAATATCTTCCTTGGGGTAAAGCGAATCGTCACTAATGGGCGAAGAAGACTCGCTATCATCCTCCTCCGAAGACTGAAATACCACAATAAACAAAAGAGAACTGGGTTTACTCGAGATTCTGTCGAATCGGCGCGTTGCTCGCTCCAGTTGATGGCATCTCCTCCTAGTGAAATTTCTCGAGGATCCAAGGGTGTTCCAATAAAAGGTTTTCCTGGAGCCTTGATAAAATAAGGAAAGAGACTTCTAGAGGAAGGCTTGATCTTCCACGGCAAGAGAACTCCCATCCGAGCTTCCACTTGCTCCTCAAGAATGGCACGGCGTTTGTTTATCTCCTTGCGAATAAAGCTTACATGTTTCGAAAGAATTTGATTATTCGCCTTTTGCTGCGCTATTTCTTCTCTGCAACACTAATGGACACAGAAAGTTCTGCTTACTGGGTGATCCTATCATATCTCACGACGCTCGGCTTCACTTTCTCCAACACTTCAGCTTCCTCCTTGACAAATGTGAAAGTAAACGGAAACCTTAGATACCTGAGGGAAGGGATCAGCTGGCAAGAAAGCGGCGAAATCCTCATGCGACGCCTCTCCACCGCTTTCCCTCAGACGCTCGAGTTCTTCCCTGCACATGCGTTCTTCCTCTTGGGCGATCGCCTCGGTTATTGCACGTTCCTCTTCAACATTCGACTCAAAATCGAAGCACACTGTACGTCCTAAGCTGCACCTTTTCGATGGCAATTTAGATAAGTAAAAGAATGAACCGTGAGAGGCGATTGTGACTGCCAATCCGTCGGACGTT
This sequence comes from Poikilolaimus oxycercus, assembly GCA_034700245.1. Lineage (NCBI taxonomy): Eukaryota > Metazoa > Nematoda > Chromadorea > Rhabditida > Rhabditidae > Poikilolaimus > Poikilolaimus oxycercus. Next base: position 26,177 of record JAQIXL010000349.1, read on the forward strand.
GTTCATTAGCGGCTTTGTCTGAGATAGTGAACAAAAGCACTTGTCATCTACCTCGACAGCCGTAGTGTTGACCGTTTCGTGAATGGATGATTGCTGAAGTCGAAACGCCGTGAACCTGGAGAACAAATCTGCTGAGAGTGTTTGTATGGACATACTCATCACTACTGGAAGTCCGTCGAATAGGTCTCGGCAGCCGGAATTCTTGACTCGGAAACGTCTGGAGTCGTTCAAGAGTCATTCTATTCCCGCAAGTGTCTGTGTAAACAGACCCCGAGGTTTCGCGGTTCAAATTGAGGATTGCTTTCTGCAGACAGATGTTTTGAGGAAATACCAAGTACCCCTGAGGATGAATATGATGGACTAAGTGATGGCCTTCCCGAGAAAGCCTTCTCGGCCGCCATCCGCGACATGAATGGATCGATTGTCCTTCTCGACACCGCAGTTACCGGCTGTGATTTCTTCATCGCAACAACAAAGTATGTAAAAGAGAGAGACAAAGAATACCCGCATATTCTTCACGTTCTTGAACGCGTTGTGATCGATGTGACGATGGAGATATTGCCGACGGATGTCCACAGGTGGATTCGCTTTCGAACGACGAACATTGCCATCCGTGGCTGCGGTGACTTCTTCAGCTGGCAAAGCGAGAGATGAACGAGTACGAATGAGCCGTGTTGTCCCGTTCGGCTCATGTATCAAGAAGATCTTATCGTTTTGCCGCTGCAGAAGTCGATCAGGAAGAATGAAGGTGTGTCCCGATCCTTTGCCCGAATCGGGCGGTTCAGCTAACATTCACCTGTAAGCACCGTATTGTCAGGAAAGCAAGAAGCAATCAGGAAATACATTGTCACAGAAATACACCAAACAACAAGCCAATAATTGCAACGAATTTTTTCGATCAAACGTGAAGAGTTCGCTTTAGTTGCGCGTGCGCTTATTCTTACAATTTGATCGATTCGAAACGGCTTCAAGTCGTCGAAGCGTTGACGTTTTGGATGGAAAAGAAAGCTTTGGAATGTCGTTGCTCTAGTTGAACGCGAAGTCGGCGGGGGCGGATTGAGTGGTTCATAAATTCGTTTCGCACAAGGCACTTGGATTCTCCTAGTTAGTAATTAACACTCACGACTGTGAAGCTGGGATGCATCCTTTCTTTGTCTTCATCAAGTCATTTGCACCTTCTCCCACTGGATTATGGATCTTCTTTCTGGAATTGACGGACTCTGTGTTTCCACATTTCGCTCTCCGACTCTCGGCGAAGGTCGACTAGCGTCATTCTCCCCTTTGTCTTGAGCGGCGACCTCTCGTCGCGTGTCCCCCGCCGCCCTCTCGAAACCCTCCCTGCTTCTTCTCTCTCTCTCGCTGATGACGGAATCGTTTATTTGGAGTGAGTCGCTCGAGTGAAGAGAGAAGAAAGCAAAGATGAAGAGAAGATGAATGAGACGAGACCATTCAGGGCATCCTTAGAGAGAGAAGACGATGTCAATGTTCAATCTTGTGCGTGTGGCGGGTGGCTTTCTGGAGCGCCTCGCGGACCTCCACCTCTCGAACTTCTCTACGAAGTCGCGCTTCCTCTGCAAACTCGATGTGCGCGTCCTCGACGAGCGTGTCGTGAAACGCCTTCTCGAGGATGGAGCAGCCGCCACACGCACCGCCGCCTCCACAGCCAGCAGCCGCAACTGCACTCGAAGAAAGAAGCGACATGAGGGAAGCTTCAGGCACATTAGGGCAAGACATGACAAGACGCGGCACAAGGGACGGACTACCAATCAGCACAGGGACAACAGTCGAGGACGGTGCGACGCGAGTCGAGGTCCGATATCCACCACTTACGAGCGAGTTGCACGAAGCAGACTCCCCAGATGACGGACCAGATCACTCCGATGACGATGGGGAAGAGAAGAAACTGGAGCAGAGCCGCTAGGAGATTCACACGGAACGCCACACAAGGAGATGCGCCGGCGACGGTCTCGGCGCCGGCAAGGGCCGAGAAGGCAGCGAGCAGGGTCCCTGAGGAGGTCTCAGTCGTCTAATGGAATGGCACTGTGCAATGCAATTGCCAAGACTCGCCTCCGCCCGGCACGAAGACGTTCAGGAAACAACACACGGCCGCCAACGAAATCGACATAAACGGTATATGCCTCCGGAAGTATCCCTGGGACTAGAAATCCTTTTTCCTTCATCTTCTCTTTGACTTTACCTGCACAACAGAAATGGAAATACGTTGGGAGTCGACTCTCGCCTGCGGCTCCTCCTCAAAGTCCATGGTAGAGACCTGCAGAAACACCAACTACATAGAAGAAGAAGACGAAGAGAAAAAGAGCGGAAGAGGAGAGGGACGAGGCGGCGGGCGGCGAGCCTCGCCTTCTCCTCTCATCTCCTGATAATCAGCACACGCACTCGACATGGATGTACTCGAAGAGAGAAGAGAAGAAGCAGCGAGGGGCAAACAGTCGTCGCTCGAGGAGGCGGCTCTCTCCTCGCCTCCTCCATTTGTCTCTCCTCGATGAATGTGCTGAGAGAGTGTCGGAGGTCTCTTGCAGACCAGGTGCTCCTCGCCCTCTTGCCAGCCTCCTTCTTGTCCGCTCTTGGTTCGAAGGAGTCTTTGCCCTGGGCTGTCCTTTCGCGAGAGCTGCCACGTGCAGTGGCTGTCTCTTCAAGTCGGCGACAATCCAATCTGCATCAGGCCGTCGTCCCTCGCCGGTCTCCTCAGGACGCCTCACACAAAAACCTCGTCTTTATGTTCAGCCCCGATATTGATTTTGGCACACGTTTCCTCCCTTTTCCTTCACTAGTCCAAACTTGGAATTGAAGTCGAGGCGCCCCGTTGGTGGGTGCCCCTCCTCGTTGTCAACCATGAAGTCCTCCTCCTCTCCGATGGGCTTGAAACGCCGCCTCTCCGAGGCCCTCTCCAGGTACTTCCCTCTCCTCGCTCAAGATCCCCCCACTCCCACTCGCAAGACCACATCCTCTACCGTAGACGCGTTCCAAGGGGAAGTGCGCGTCGGAAAAAGATTTGCGTCTAGGCGAAGCTTGAGTGAGGGGGGGGGAGGGAGGAGGGCCGTCGACGACTTCTTCCAGCCATTCATTATTTAGGGACTCTATTATCGCATTAGGCGACGAGCGACGCCTTTCAAGTGTGGCGGCGGCCGAGAGTTGTGTGGGGCTGTCGTCTCCCAGACTCTCGGATTTCACGAGGCGCGCGTGTCCTCTCCGAGGCGGTCCTGTCCCCCTCCCTCCCCCCTCCCTCCTCTTTGCAGCTTCCCCCCCCCCACTCCTCGCCTCCTCGACTCGACGACAACAGACTCGCGTGTTGTTTTTTTTTGCGGCCCGTTCTCGGCCGACACTCTTTCTTCTTGCATAGCCAGCTTTCAGCTCGATGGTTTCCTCTCGCTCGCTCACCTGGGCGTGCGTCCTCGTGGAACTCGTCCTTTCCTGTGCTTCCCTCCTCGCCTCGCTCGCCATGATCGCCGCCCATCTGCAGTCCGACTTCTCGGATCCCGCATGGAGACTGCCGAGGCGAGACCTTTCTCCGAAGAAGACGAAGAAGACTTTTTCAGCACCACCATGTGGCTCTTCCTCACTTTGAGTCTCTCGATGATCGTCTTCTCGATGGTGGCCATGCTCGGTCTGTCCGCTCATCGTCGTTTCCTTCTTCTGCCACACTTCCTTCTCCTCGTGAGTCTCCACTGTACAGTGAGGGTGAGGGAGGAGGGAGGGCGCTGCCCTCTGTGACCCGAAGATAATGAGCTGTTGCCCTGACGACTCATCCTTCAGTCGCTCGCAGTGGCGTTCGTTTCTCCGACAGTGTACGCGGTGGTGTCGGAGCCCGCTCCCGGAGAACTCGATTGGTGGACTCTCGTCGTCGCCTCTTCCACTGCGGAACTCTTCCTTCTCGCGGCCATCGTCCTCGAGTTCCGCTGCATTCGCTCGATGACCTGAGGAATGGGTCCGGGCACCGACTACCAGGTCTCCTCCACAATCTCTTCTCATTCAATTGCAGGTGGTTCTGGCGGGCGAGATGGCGCTCCTCGTGACGGGCATCACGGGAGTCGGCATGCTCCATGGATGGACCGAAGGCATCGGTCTGTTCACTTCGCTTCGAACCTCGTCTCTTGCAGGCTACAACCTCCGTCCTTACTACACTCCTCTATGGACATGTGCAACATTGATGGTGCTCCTCTTGCTTCTCATCATCTCGCTCTTCTTCGTCTTCATCTTCCTCCACTTCAACAAGCCGACCATCATTCGCCAACACGTCGTCGCCCTGGTTTGTCTCTCTTCTCGCCTTTCAACTCCGAGTTTACAGTTCGCGGCGTGGCCCATTGCTCTGGGAGTGATTGTGGGTGGAGTGGCGACGGGAGCTCCCTTTCTTGTCGGTCTCTGTCTCATCCTCTATTTCTCCTCTCTCCTCCCCTTCGCTTACATCTACAATCAAGCTGAGTGGACGACTTCCATCGACCCGCCTGTCGCCTGAGAACTGAGATGCAGATGCCCGTGCCCCTCCCTCCATCGCCTTCTCGCCCTCTCAAGGCGCCTCTCTCCTTCTTCATCTTCATTCAATTCTTCCTTGCATGCACCTTCCTCATCGAGCACACTCTCCTTCTCTCACGCGACGACTTCTTCCACCACGAGTCCAGGTCCCTTCCACTCCTCCTTCTCCACCATCACAGATTCGCCGTTCTCGTCATGTGGTTGCTTCTCTCGATCTGGCTCGTCACTCTGTCGCTCGTCTTCCTCGCCCTCCTCCGCAACCGCGCCTCCCTCATCATGCCCCATCTCGTCTACTCAGTTCGTGTCTCTTCCTCACAATCTCTCTCAGGTCTTTCTTATATTCCTCTTCTCAATCCTCTTCCTTCTCCTGCTCACTTCTTCCTCCAGAGCTTGGTCGACGGTACTCGCAGCTCTAGCGACGCTCTCAATAGCGGCGGCCTTTCCCTTCGAAGTTCGCTGCTACCTCGCTCTTTCCCTTGTGTCCCATTGACTTGTCATGTGAATAGACGAGGATAAAGGCTCAAGAGGTTTTATCGGTTCGGCGGGTGCCTCGACAAGCAACGACGAGATGGACGGCTGCGAGTGCGGCGCTCAACACCGTCATCCCGGCCGCGAAGAGAAAGGCGCTCGCGATGCTCTCCACGACCGCCAAGCCGCACGCTTCCTTCCGATACGGGTGACCTCTAGGTCGTGGAGGGAGAGGAAGACGCGAACTTGGTCTGGAGGCGGATGCAGTCCTGCGTCTTCCTCTTCACTTGACTGAAGAAGCTTTGATGTCCGCCATCCCGTTTGTCATTCGCTTTCTGGGCACAGCACCAGCCGGGAATCTCGCAGACGGCGCTTCTCGAACAGAAGTCTCTCCAAGACTTGTCCCAGTGCCAGAACTCCGCAATTCTCGCCTGTCCAGTCTTCGGTCGCTTCGGTCGCGACTCACCCTCGGAGGCGCTATGTAGTGGACGGCCTTAGAATCGTTCGCGAACTCCTTTAGATCCCAAACAGCACAACAACGGAACTAAGAGAAGGGAATTGATAGAAGAAAAGGAAGTGACAGACGACAGTGAAGATCCGATCGAATTCCTCGGTCCTCGAGGGATGTCGAATTCGGAAGAGGAGCATGTTGATATAAGGATCGGCGATCGCGAGACGGTCTCGGGGGAATCGAGCCACGTCGATCGCCGACGCCACTGCCGTCTTCCTCAGCATTGAGAGGGAACTCACGAAAAACAGCACAAGAAAGGAGAAGCTGGACGAGGAGGGCGGCAAGGGCCGTCGTCAGAATCCAGGCCCGCAACGCGCGTCGCAGTGTAAGAAGTACGATGAGGGCTATAGGCGCGAGGGCCGTCACAAAGACGACGACAGGCACGAGGAGGAGTGCCGTGCTCTGTCCCAACTCCTCGTACAACTCGCTCTGCCTCTCCTCCGTCGAGAGGCCGCGTGTGATGGCCGTCAAGGAGCCGTAGAGATTCACCGGGAAACACAGTCCCACACATAACAAGGTGATCTGCATTTGTGAGAGAAGAGACTGAAGCACCTGGAGAAGGGCGAGACAGAGCGAGGCGTGCGGCACCGTGACAGCCGCCACTCGTCGTTTGCTCACTGAGGGCGGCTCGCTCACTCGGAAGGGCATCTCTCCGGCCACGACCGTCCGCCCCCGACAAGCGTCTAGAAAGTGACTGGCTCCCAGCAACAAATGGAGAATCTCCCGGGACAGCGACCACCTAGATCCGAGAGACGCTATGTTGGCGGCCCTCGGGGGCAGTGCCGCCGTTTTGTTCCTCTCCTTCGTCGTCCTCTACTTCGTGCCCACTTACCTTGTGAACCTGGAATGGCGTCAAGAACAGCTAACCAACGAGCAGGTTCTTCTTCTCAGTCGTCAGAGTGCTTCTAGTCGATGAACTTCACAGCGAATCTCTCAGAGACTCGTTCAACCTTCTCGAAGCGTCTGCAGCGCATCTTCAACGTGACGACCGTGAGCGAGACGGAATTGGAGAGTTCGTTCTTGGATTCTATAATTGTTTTGAGCTCTGGTGCAAAGCTTCGTCAACTCCACTCCCTACAGTAATGCCTCCACTCGTTCCCAGTTCACTTACATTCAAAGCGACCAACTCAAATGGAGGTGAGAAAGCGAGCGAAGAGCGTGAAAGACAGATATCCGAACGCCCTCTTCTACGTGCTCTCGGCTCTCTTGCTCACATCTTACGACAACCTCGAATGTGTGACGGTGCAATGTGAAGTAGTTCTCCTCTGTGTCTGCACCTTGGGACTCGTCCTTTCAACGCTCACTCTCGGTCTGTGACATAGGTTGTGGAAAGGAAGAAGCAGGCGCAATGGTCGCCGTCTACCACTCCATCCTACTCCGTCTTCTTTCCTCACTCTTTTCCCTTCATTCCGTGCCCTGTCGCCTTTCGCACCAGTATCTCGCACGCGTAACACTCCGTGAGGTGGCCCTCCTCTCAGTGTCCCTTCTTCTTCTCATCGGTTCCTTCTTCTTCGGTAAAAGACTCTTCTCTACGGAATGTTCAGCGACATGGATGATGAGACTAGATCAACGAGACTGGTCCCGCAACGATGCACTCGTCTTCGTCTTCTCTGCTCTGACAGGATGCGGGCACACTCAGCTTGTCCCCGATTATATCGAAGATGACAACGTGATATATTTCTAACCAGTTTAAAACGTATTTGTTGAATACAGATGACGGTATGGTTGTGCGCTGTTACAGCCGCCCTTCTTCTCTGGCTTACTGCCTTCCTCGCCCTTGTCTTCACTTCTGCTTTGCGGCTACTCGAGTGCATCCGGTAAAAGGCCGACATTTAAGCATTCAGAATACTCCAGATCCCTTCGACTGGCTGAACTACAGGAGGCAAACTATCGGGAGGCCTTGGCCAAAGAAGAACAACGTCGGAACCCCAACATTGTATTGCACCCTCAGTACCACATGTGAATTGAAACCATTTACATGAAACTCGCGTCGAGTACTTGCACAGAGATGTTTAGTCGGTCTCCATTTCCTGCATAGTATCATCCGTAGTTTCGGTCCTGGTAGGTGAAGACATCGACGACTCCTACAACATATAAAATGCAATGCGAAGATACAAACCGTGTTACTCAGTTGGTGCTTCAAACTGAGACTGTTCCTGGGAATGACCGCTAGGTTTCCGTTGGCGACATTGAAAGTCTAGAAATGTGAATCGCTATGTTCGCGCACCTGAAGAGAATCGTCGATCACTCGAATGTGAACTCCCAGACTACGTGCAGCAAGCTTTGGCAAAATTCTGTAACCAGGATTAGTATGAAACTGGATTAGTATGAAACTTTTCGCAAAGTTTGATGATTTTTGTTTTGTATCTTATAAAAAAAAAACGTAAAAGAAAAACCTGTGAACATTTTTCGTAGCCTCTTCCACAATGCGACTTGAGCACTTAGCGACTATCTGCTCCGTAGCATCCTCCTTCAGAGCATTCTCTTTGGTTACATCTTTTAATAGAATTGGTAGGATTACTCACGGAAAAGGCGCTCATGGTTGTTTTTAATGTCCGCAATGAGATGTGCTGACTCAGACGAAACATCGACTATTTGCTTCTTCACAGCTGAGACCTCGTCTTCCGCCGTCTTCAGAGCAAATACGCAGTCCTCAACCTTCGAGTCGAGGTCTAGAGCGATAACAAAATGATGAACACTAACATCTTTCCTTGTGGATTCCTTTGAGCCGCCATCGTTGAACCTTTCTTGCAAGCTGCTTTGTTTGCGCCAGGCGATTTTCGAGCACGCTCAACTCCTCCATCTAAACCGCGTTTTCGCCATACCAGGCAACGTACGTCAAAGAACTCTCCGCCACAAAGCGCATTGCGAAGTTCATCAGCCAGATCGTAGCTAACTTCGCCAAAATTCCGGCTCGCGTTGTACGAATCTTGTGGCACCGTGGTGTCCATCCAGCCTATAAATGGATTTATGTTGCACGGCAGGAATACGCTTACAATGGGAAGCATTAAGAAGCAAATATTCGCGTTATAGCAAACAGACAACAACGTCAATTGGAGAAGAGCTAAATGACTCGTTCAACAGAGCTGAGACATGGTTCCAATCAAGCTGGTCCAAACCGCAGCCAATCTTCGGCAGCAAAATTCCTTGGACTTGGTGTTCTTCGGCCAGCTGTTTAAGCGCCTTGACTGCACGACTGAAGTCACTCCACGCAGGCTTTTGACAGTAAGCACGCTTGGTGAACATGTAGTAGACTGTTCTTCCGCAGCGAACAAGGTGACCGACCGATCCAACGCCTCGCTCAGCTTGCTTTTTGAGATCTTCGATTCCGCCAAATCGGTTTCGAAATTGCACTGCGATTCCTTTGCCCATGCGACAATCAAGACTGATGCAGTGCGTCAAAGCATGATTCTTGAAGAGAGGATCTTCAGCGAACGTGAACAAATCACCTTTCTCGATTCGAAAAGGCATAGCCTCTAAATTCAGCCCTTTTTCAAGGACAGCTTCGGCAACAATATAGACAATCAATAACAATAGAAAACAAAACACGTACATAGAAAAAAAGTTTCACGGATCTGCACAATTTCTGGCATGCGCGTGGTAGAATGCTCGCCTGCCACGCGGGCGGCCCGGGTTCGATTCCCGGCCGATGCACCATGTCGAGACCAGCCCCCTGGCATCGGTAACCAGGGCGTGCGAAGTCCCGCTGCTCACAAGAATGAGTCCAGGCTC
>JAQIXL010000350.1:0-35321 GCA_034700245.1 Poikilolaimus oxycercus
TTCTCCTCGAGTTCACGGTCGTGATGGTCTTGGCCTGGTTGCATCGTCGTCTGCGAGGGTCGAGCATGAACCCTCAAGGGTCATCGAGGTCTCAGCAGTTCGTCCACCAAGAGACGACGTGGTTCTTCTTCTTCTTCTTCTATTCTCGTCTCTCTGTAATCCGTTGAAGGAGCTCTGAGAGAGGCTGCCGCAGGGCACGACCACGACGAAGAGCGCCACTCGACGTCGCGACGTCGAGGTCGTCGAGGGGAATCTTCACTGAAATGAAGCTCTCGAGTCCCCGGAGAGCTCGTCGACGGTGCCGTGTCTTGCCCTCGCTCTTCTCCCTCTTCCCTTCTGTCTTCTCTCTTCTCGCTCCTCAATCGTCTTCCAGTTTTCTCGAAGGCGAAAGTGCGCGAATTGTGTGAGTGATCGTCCCCGAGCGACGGCTTCGAACGCCTCCTCGCCTCTTCTTCTTCTTCTTCGCCTTCTTCTCTCACGTCACGTAGTCTCCGACCTCCGCATTACTTTATTCTTTCCGATGAACGGGGTACATACAAGTGAGTGGTTGGAGCTTTCGCTTTCAATGCGTGAAGAGGAGGGAAGGGGAGAGGCCGAAACGTGTTCCGCCGAGACGCCGAAGAGGCTTGACGCGCCAATCGAGGAGGCGCTTCTTGCGACGGCGACGGCACGCTGCCACTTCGAGGCGACAAGAGCGTCCTCACTCCTTCACTTCTTCCCTCACTTTTGACTTCTTCCTCTCCCTTTCCTCACTGCCGATTCACTCCTCCTCCTTCGGATCTCTTCGAAGGCGCTCCTCGTGGTCACAAATTGTTCCTAATGGGCTGTTTGGCGGTCTTCGCCGCCATAACAGGAAGCGGCGAGTGTCGCGGGATTTCTCCGAGAGTCTCGTCTTGCAGTCGAAGAAGGCGAAGACGACGAGAAGCAGCCAGTGGCCGTCCCTCGAGGGTCGTCGTCCCTCTGCACGTCACTCATCCTCGGCCTCCCTCTCTCCTCTTCCATTCTTCTCGCTCGCCCACCAAATTTCGCTTCCCGTCTCGGCGAGACAAGAATGTGACACTTGCCGGTCCTCTGATCGCTTATCCAACCAACAATCGCCTTGGTTCTCTCTATTTGGGGATTGAAGTACTTCTTAGTGTTCAGTCATTATTGTAAAGTCCGTTATTCCTTTCTCTCAGATCTAGCCTTCCAACAGTTGGGAGTCCATCGAAGGCCGATATGGTCTCTTGAGTCCGGGTTGAGGGTGCAGACGCGCGGCGCGCGGGGGCTGTAAAGGCCGCCTGCTCTTCCCCTCGCCCGCCTCCTCCTTCTCCACGCTGAATGGGCGCAATTGCGCAAGGCGTCCGCGCTGTCCACTGGCGACTTGCCTTCTCCTCCTCCACTTGTCTCCCTCCTTCTTCTCCCGCTATCAGTCCAAATCTTGGAGAGTGCATCACTTCAGTTGTTGTTCTCCAGAGGTCGAATCTCCCTGACTGAGGGAAGGGGAGGTCTCTCCTGGTCCGGGGTCGTCTGCGTGTATTTGCACAGGTCAGCGGCGGCGTCTCTTCCCGCCTTCTCTGCTCTCTCCTCTCCTTCACCCTCTCTCAGCCTTCCCACGCCACGTCTCTGCCGGTCACTCTCAGTGCCCCTTTCATCCTCGACCCAACAACTTTCTTCTTCTCTTCCTCCTCTACTACCTGTCCTCTTCCTTCATTTCCCCTCTACTTTGATATGAAGCGGAAAATGTGGTGAGGTGATTGCTTCGAGGAATCTCAATGGGAGAGGAGGGAAGCGGTCTTCTTCTCGGAGTTCCATCTCGCGGCTTTCCTCCTTCGACTGCGTGTTTCCGTTGCTCGAATCGCGTCAGAAGGGCACTCGACGCCTAATCGGTGAAGACTTGCAACTCGCTCGACGACTCGCCCCGAGAGGGAGGAGAAGAGAGAGACAAGACGGGCAGCGGTCAGTCTCTTCTGTTTGCACGCGGCGCCCGGGCTCAGCTCTCCTCCGACGACCAGCGCCTTCTTCGTGTTGCACGCCACTTCGCCACCCCGTTTCAACCACGCCACTCTCGTCTCTTCCCACCTTCAGAGTCTTCTCTTGTCACAACTTCCTTCTTCTCAACTGGATCTTCTTCTTTTCTGTGAGGTCTCTTGTGCTTCCTCGGTTTTTGAACGACGGCCAAGTGTTGGCGGCAGAAGAAACGAAAAGAGAGGAAGAAATCTCTCGTCTCGAGGGTCCTCGAGGCATCTTCACAGCTTCCGACTTCTCTCTCCGAGTGCCGCCTCTTCCCTCCTCCCTCCCACTCCCTCTTCAATCCTCATGTAATTCCACTAAAAAGCGCTGTTTCCTGTCTCCAGCAAGCTCTCGTTGAGGTCTCGAGGCGATGCGATCTCGGTCCGCCTTCGCCCTCGGGCGTTGTCGAAGGAGAAGGCGGTGAAGGAAAACCGTTTGTTTGCCAATTCATAAAGACGACAGCGAGAGAAGAGGGAAAGGGGAGGGGGGGGGGACCGGGCAGTCGAGGAGATCCCCATCCGCCTTGCCCGCGTACACTCTCTCGGCACTCTCGAGTTGAAATGGAGAAGTGTCCATGCGACGATGAACATCCCCGTGCTAGAGAGGGGATTTCAACCTTGGAGAATTCAGCCTTGAGGGAGAAGAGGGAAGAGAGAAGGATTCGGGGGCAGCGAAGGGCGACGGGAGTCCCTCGACCTGAAGAGAAGAAGAAGAAGAAGCGAGAAGGCCGTCGCACGCCTCATTGACAGGGCTTTTTCTCGCCCGGCCGCCAAGTCGCCCGTCCGCCCTGCGTGGCCCTTCCATCGCCGTCATTCTTATGCAGAAACTCCGCGAGTTTCCACCGCCGCGCAACTCACTTTGTCCACCTCGCCCCTCCAGTCCCACGACTCTTGACCATGTTCGGGGGCCTGTTGTCGCCGTCACCCGAAGCGAAAAGCCTCAAAGGACTGCCTACAGTAATCGGAGTTTCCGTTGCCTCCCCTCGAGTCTTTCATGTTGTGACTGAAGGGGGAAGAGTCTTCAGCAGGCGGCAACATCCGGATGTCGACCACTGGTCTCGAGCCCTGTTCCGCGTCTCTTCCTCCTCTCTTCACTTCGAGGTGCTTGATGCGAATCACAAGCGCCTCTTCCGGCCTTCTCAAATGCGACATTCGAAGTGCGCCTTCAAGACGCCATTCTCGGTGTGCGGGCGTCTTTGTGGTGTGAAGTCGTCTCTCGCACTCATGTTGTGTGCTGCGAGGAGGAGGAATAGCGAGTCGTGAATATGGAGAGGAGCGCATCTCTCCCCCGAAGCGCTTTACGACGACGACGACGATTGCCACGCTGCCCCTTCTCCCCTTCTCCTCCTCCCAAACATGGGCGGGCAGCCAGAAACAGAGCCCTGTCACCTGGCCCCCTCCCTCTCTCTCTCCTTTCACTGTTAAGTGCGACTGCTAACTCGGTTGTTTTCATTTCCACTCCTCTCTTCTCTCTCTTGCAAGTGCCGACAGAGAGAGCAGGTCGAGTTCATAAAATCCTCGGTTGACCCCGTTCTCCGAGGATATCAATTCACACACCGGCTTCCATCCCTTCCCCCAACTGTCATTACCCAGAGATTTGCGTCGTCCACTCGCCGCCGCGCCGTCGCCACTCGGAGACGGACGACGGGCGTGTCCCTCCCCCTCCTCCCCTCGGAGCCTGTGCGGGGAAGAGGCGGTGACCAGCATCGTTCCGAGGGATCTTCCCCCTTCTCCTGTCGCCACCCGCGATGCCCATTCATTGCCCGGTTTCTCTTTTGGAAGCGCCTCTTTGAGCAGGGAATCGCCGTCTCGGGAAGGTGTCATGTTGATGAGCGTCTGTCTTCTTCGTCTTTCTTCTTCTTCCAGTGTTCTTTTTCCTTCACACTTTGTCAGGGCAAACTTCTCTTTGTGGTTCCATAGTCTCTGAATGTTCCAACGTTCTGGTCAGAGATCGATCTCCCTTCAATGGCCATTCTCGTTTGTCTAGAGGCGAGCCGCGACAGATTGTCCAATTTCTCACTCGGCAATGAGCGCTGTCCGTGTTGTCGCGGGTCGAGAGAAGGGAGAAGGAGGGGGAAGGGGCGGTGGCGGCGGGTGCCGCGCGCTCCTTCCAGGTCACATCCCTCCCCCATCACTAGAAGGCAATCATCGCGTTATGAACTCGAACCGGGACACACTCTTCTTCCTCTTTTTGTTCGGGCTGAAACATAGCTCTGACGGGTTCCACCATTCCTCCATTGGAACTCGATTCGTGGCTCGTCATTTCGGGACCATTTCCCCCTTTCTTCTTCTCTTTCCGGCTTTCCCTTTTGGTCCTTTCACCCGCATTTCTCCTCTTTGGGACAAAACTCACAAGGGGCACTGGTTTTTGTATTGCGGTCAAAGCTAATCAGAAGAAGGCCGTGGCGATAGAGTCGAGCGACTGGCAGTCTCGTCTTTCTTTCGTACAGCCCCCGTCTGTCCTCTTCTTCTTCTTCTCCTCTTCCCCTTCCCGGTCTCCATTTCCGTCTTGTCGCTGAAAGAGAGGAGGAAGACGAGGCTGGCTGGATCTGGACCTTGGTAGTCGCCTCACCGGTGTCCTCTTTGCCTTTTTCTCTCCTTTGGTCTTCCTGATGGCGGGGCGGACGCCATTTTGACCGTGCCGTCGTGTCTTTTTGTGTGTTGGCTCGTTAGTCAGCGGGCGGCCCCCTCGGTGACCGTCTCTGTGAGCTGAAGAAGCTCGCCTCCTCCTTACCCCTTTCCCCTCTTTGCCTTCTCCCGATCCACTACAAGTGTTCGCCTAGAGCTCAGGGGGAGAGGGAGCGAGAGAAAGGCTATAAAGCGGCGTCCTTCCAGTTCCCTTTCCCAGGGCGCGTCGGCGTGTCGCCGAGGCGAGATTGATACCCGGAGAGGAGTCTTCTTCCACTCTCTTCCACACCTTGAATGCCAAACGTCTCTTCTACCGCCTTAGTCATGACCTCGTCTTCTCTCTCTCTTGTCGATGTGCATCTCAAAGATTCGAGTCCCGCCTCGACACGACGACACGCTCTCTGAGTCATCCAACTACTCTCTCCCACTCCCCATCCATCGCCCTTCAGCCATAAACTTCTTCTTTTCGATGTCCCTCTTTTCCATTCTAAGAGGCAACTTGGATAGAAACGTCTTCAACGGGTGTTCTTCTGCAGCAGCGTAGTCTTTCTGCCTTAAGGAGGAGAGATCGTAGTCCTCGAAGTTGTTTCTTTCTTCTCCCGCAAGTGTCTGGCGGACAGTCGAAAGACGCTTTCCTCGCTGGAAACCGCTGATCGCCTAGTCGCGGGTTCTTGTCGCCCCTCGCCCTCCTAATGGACCTTCACCCCCTCCCTCCCCTTCTGAGCCCCCTTCACCCTGCGGTTTCACCTTCGAATGGCCACCTCGACGACGTCTCCCCCGTTTTCTCCTTCTCGGTTCTCCATGGACACGGTGCATATCCGTGGAGGCGCGGATCGAGAGCGCCAGCTGTCCCTCCTCCTTCCCCCTTCAGCCTCCTTCCTTCTCGAGCACCTGCCCGCTTTGTCTCCAACACGCCTTTCTCTGTCATTTGAACACCCGAAATTCGCGTCTTCCATTCATCTCAGACCCTCTTCCATTGCTCATTTCGCACGCTTCCTGTACGATTCTAACCATCAAAGATCTTCCAAGCTTCTCTCTAGCCAATTGTGATCACTGAACTAGTCGTAGCGCTTTGACCAACTTCGGCCTTCCACACGAGGCACTCTAGTATTTTTGGCCGTCATGTCTTGGATCACCTTCAATATTCATGCGTCCGACTCTCGCCTCTGGTCGATGAGGGACGACGACAGAAACCAAAAGCAGGAAGGGTTGTAGTCGAGGATGGGTGGAGGCTGTCAAGGCTCGTCCCACACTTTGATGATCGTCGAGGGAGTCGTCTATGAGTACGCCGAGTACGCAAGGGGTGGAAGGCGCTGCCCCGGGAGGAGCTCAGATCTGCGGAATTCCGCCGCTTTCTCGCGCCACCAGAGAAGAGAGGCGGCAGCCGTTTTTTTCTTCCCGTCGGCACGGCCTTATCTGAGACGCCGACGTCGACGGTCGCCGGCCTCCGTCGGCCGCTTATCTTCCTGCTGTCTCGGCGTGAGGGTCTTTTGAATTTTCGAATGCATCTGATTGTGACGGGGGCTCTCTTCCTTCTTGGAGGTTCAGATCTGGATCCTTCTTCCCCGGCCGTTTCCCTCACGCGCCATTCCCCTCGCTGTCCCCGTTGATCGCGACTCGACGCGCCTTCACGTGTTCTCCGTGCGCGAGGGAGTCCAGCGATCACTTCGACCCGAAAGAGTCACCCCGACCACTTTCAGGAGATCGGAAGCGACGACGCGGCGAGTCTGAGAACGCCGTCCTCCCCCTTCCATCTCCCTCCAACCACAAGTCCCAACATCTAGTCCCAGGTAACAATTTCGTAACAGTTTCTCGACATCTAATTTTTATGGTAAGAGAAGTGTGTGATGAAAGAAAGAAGAAAAAGAGATATCGGTGGTTGTTGCAGAATGGCGGCACTCGCATCGGTGTTGAGCCGCGGCGACTGGCGACGTGGAGGCACAACGACGCAGAACAACGGCGGTCCTCCTCCACCCTCACTCGATTATCTCCGAGGGCCAGGCGACTCGAGGTGAGTCGCCCTTTCCCCTGTTCAAGTCCACGACTCGCCCTCCCTTGCAAAGTCTTTTCTCTGCAAAGCGAGCATCACCTCTTTTCGTGTCGCCTTGCGCCTGTTTGTGTTGGCAAGTGGCCGGCGTGTCGGTCAGACGCGCTTAACACCCCCTTGTCTCCCCCTTCCACTTCTCTTTCCTCTACCCGCTCTCTAACTATTCTAAGACCACTGTTTTCCCAGTTTTTGAACTCAGGCAAGTCTTGTTGTTCTTAGCTGCCCACCGATGAGGTCTTGACCAATGATTGTGTAGTCCTTTCCTTCATCGAGAATGAATTGCCCCTTCTCTCGTGCGTGACGGCGCCGTCGAAAACTTTAGCTCACGGCGATAGTAGCACGTTTTTCGACGTCGTCACTGCTGACGACGCATCGGCTTTCGATGAGGACCCCCACGTGGGTCGCCGTCGAAATTCGAGGGTCGCGTCGAGGGTCACGCTGTCCCTCTCCCTCCTCCTCTTGAAAGGAAGATGTAGTCCCCGTCTCTCTCTGAGATCTGCCAATTGTGTTCCCTCTGAAAGGCGAGGTTATTAGAAACAGGTCCCCCTCCCTCTTTCCCAGTCCACCACTCCGATTTCCGTCTTCGTCGCCGACCCGCGGGATAATTCGCTTGATGCGCGCCGCTTTTCTCCTCTTTTCTTCTCGGATGCTCGAGACGCGCCGCGCTTCGCTGAACCCACAAATGAGGGTCCGGATGGGGGAAGAGTGAGGAGTGGACTGCCTCTTCTCCTCCTGCAGATGCTCGTCTTTCCTCGTACTCGAGACTGTCCGCTGTAAAGCCTTTGGACGCCGGAAGTCGTCTTTCGTCCTTCTTTCGCCCTCTCACAAAAGGACTCACAAATATTTTGATAACCCGGCCATCTGGGCCCGCCTCGGAAACCCTTGCGGCGTCTTTCTTTTTGGGTTCTTGCAAAGGAGGAGTTCGAGTCTTCTTCTTCTGGAGATGAAATTGATTGCAAGGGGAGTTGAATGCGTAATGCAATCCTTGGCCGGCGAAGAAGAAGGAGGAGGAAGGAGTTGTTGGAGTGCAGCTGCAGCGCCGCGGGTGATGAACGGCGTCGGAGTGTCCACTCGGCCAGCGAGGGTGTAACTGTCGGGGTCTCCCTCCCTCGAAGAGAAGCTCGAAGAAGGAGAAGAGAGAAGTGATTCGTCAACGTCGCTTTGCACCTTTTTCGTCACGGATCGTGCCTCTCTCGCCAAGAGAGAAGATGACACTTCTGGGGGGTCAGCTGAAGAAGAACGCCGAGGGGTCGGGGGAGAAGCCTCGCTGCAAACAGAGCCCCCTCCCCCTCTCTCAGCACTCGGCCCACCCTCTCGGCCCTCGTCCAGCGCGGTCCCCTCGTCGCTGTCCAGGTGCGAACATTATGTTGATGATGCACGGGAGAGGAGCCTGTCTCGACTGGTTGTGACCAGTCTCCCTTCTCCTCCCTCGCCGTGCCTGTCTCCTCCACACGGAAACTCCCACTTCTCCCATTCTTCCCTCTTCTTTCCTTAGACACTCTCAACAGCTGATTCCTGGTCCCTGAGACTTGACCACCGAAGAAGCTGCCAGCGACGACTGTCAACAGCGGGGTCATTAGCGTGGCATCTGCCCGTCTGGTCAGCTCTCTTCGCCTCTTTTATTGCTTCCCTCGTGATGGTCACCGCTCTTGCAGTTTGCGGGAGAAAGGCGGGCTTTTTTGTCAGTTCTCATGCGGGACTCGAGCACTTCTGGGTCAGTCACGGATCGCTCGTCGCGCTTCACTTCTTCCATGCTGTTTGTGCATCTCTCCCTTCTCCTCCCTCTCTGCCCGATCTCCAAGACGACACTCGGCCTGAGTCATGGCGAGGCCAGCTGACCACTCATCCTCCATCGTTTCTCGTATCGACGTCGTCGTCTTTCGCTGTACATTCAAAGGAGAAGGAGGGAGAGGGGGAGAGCTGCCGAGGCGGTACCGCCCCTCAGATCGAGGCTTGAATTGTCCCCGCGGGCCTTCTTCTCGCCTTCCCTCGCCGACCCTCGCCCATTTCCAGTTCAAATGTTCTCCCCATCGAGTCTCCCTCAAAGAGTCTTCTCTCCTTCAACTCGAATAGCCACCGCCTTCCCCTCTTTTCTACCCACTTCGTCACCCAGAAGGAACGCCGTTTTCGTCGCTTTTCCGGTCCTTCGACTTCTCTCCGACAAGGTCCTGAGCCGAAAGCCGAATGAAAGCAGTGGCGACGGGGGCTTTCACCTCTGTTCGTGGTCCTTGGACTCTCTCTTCTCTGGGATTGATTGATGGACATCGAGGCTCTTGTCTCCGCGGGTTCAATCGCCTTTCTTCTCCTTTTCCATTCACTCTGCTTCTTCCTCTCCTTCCTCTTCAAGAAGAATCCACTTCCTCTCTCTTTTCAATGCTCTTTCTGATCTCTTTCCATTGACGAAGAATGGCTGATTGCAAGAAAGACGAGCATCGTAACGTCGACGCGTCGTCTCTCTCGCCTCGAGGCACGCGCGTTTGTATTCCACGCGCGACGCCCCCCTTTTTTGTGCGAGACGACGACAGCGGCACACGAGGCCCGCCAGAGGGGGCTGCACACAACATATAACACTCTCTCTGGGGGAGACGATAAGACCAGCGAGGGATGGGAAGAGAGCCCCTCCCGAGGCGAGGTGTACTAGGAGTCCTCGAGGAGGGCCGAACACTCTTCTTCCCTCTCTCCACTCTCTTCCGGACAAGATACGATTCTCTCTTGGCGCTCTTCGTGCGCCCTCGAGTTGTTTTTGGACAGACGACGGCGAGTGGCCTCACGCTGCACGCCGCGTGCGAGGGACGACATTGAGAAGGAGAACGGGCGAGGGGAGGGGGCTGTTTGCCGAGGTTGAAGCCTCGGAGGAGGCGACGGTCAGCAGGCGGCGATCGTGCCCGTCACCTCGCCCCCCTTCGTTCTCCCACTGACACGGCTCCCCGCCCCGTTCTTGCGCCTCCTGTCAGCTTGGAAGAAGGCGGCCCTCTGAGAGAGATGCGCCCTCCTCCCCTTCCTTTCTCGTGTCGCCGCCTCGCGATGACCGCTGCTCATCGAGAGCCTCTTACGATGTCCGCCTTCTTCTTCTTCCTCTTCTTGTTAGAGTCTCGTTGTGTATGCTCACCAAGTCCGCTTCCCCCTCGTGCCGACTTCTCTTTCGTTGAGTTATAGTGAGTGATGTCTCGCGAATGTAGCTTTTTCCTGGAGAACGTCTCGTCGGCGGGGCGAACACCTTACGGGATTAGAGGGACGGGGATGAGTGGCGTCTCGGAGAAGGGAGGAGAGAGAAGGGCCC
Organism: Poikilolaimus oxycercus; assembly: GCA_034700245.1. Taxonomy (NCBI): domain Eukaryota; kingdom Metazoa; phylum Nematoda; class Chromadorea; order Rhabditida; family Rhabditidae; genus Poikilolaimus; species Poikilolaimus oxycercus. The sequence goes on from JAQIXL010000350.1 coordinate 9,947, forward strand.
AGGTGTTCCTTTCAGGGTTCCCTCTGAGGGTAAGCGAGGAGACGAAATCCGATCGCTGAAAGGACGCCCTTCTGAGACGACACCGCGCAGCCCCGGTCGCGTCTTCCAACGTCCCCCTCCCTCCTCTTCTCCTTCTTCTATATATTCCTCGAGTCTTCTCCGGCGCCTTCTTCTCCCAGCAAGAGTCATTGCCATCTTGGTGGAGTGGCCGAGGAGAGAGATCGCTTATCCGGGGGGCCGACGCGGCTTATTAGTCAGCTGGCCGGACTTAGCGCCCCTTCGGCCCGGCCGGGCGTCTATTAGTCGAGAGTGCCCTGCCCTTCCCCTCTTCCCCCATTCCCCCTTCCCCGTCCATCTCCTCCTTCCATTGCCTTGAAGAGAGTCTCCTTTGAACGCTTCTTCTAGTCGTCACTGTTACAGTCTTTACAAGGTCGAGATGGCCTTTTTGACTAGAAGTTTATGTCTTACTGGCACTTAGACGACGTCGAAGGAGGATCACTCGGGGAAGGGAGAACGAGTTCGAGTCTCCGTGTTCTCTATGTCTTCTTCTTCTCTTCTTCCACCACTTCCCGCTTGCCCTCGTTGCACTTCTCTGAGGAGGAGCAGACGTGCCCTTGCTCGCCTCGTCAGCCAAGACTCTCGAGGCTGGTCCCGCGTGTACTCGCCACGCTTCACATCCATCCACCACTCGGCCACACTCCTGCCTCTTCTCCCTCCACTCACTTCTTGAGGGCCGGTCTCGTCTTGCCCTCGCAGCGTCTCGACGTCGCCCTAGGAATGACTCGCCTTCAGTCCACAATTTGTATCACGGGCCAAAGGCCGAAACGACGGCGTTTGAGAGAGTTTAGGGCACGGCTTCATGTTTATAAACGTCGGCGGGCCCTCTTCCAACTTCTCTCATGGTCCCCGTGCTTTTTGGAGGCCATCGACAGGGTCGCCATTGCGTCAGTGAAGAAGAGACGGTGTTGTGACAGTACAGCTGTCAGCGTCCCGAAGAAGAGGCGTCGCCCGAGGGCGAGGCTTCTTCCCCCTTCGCCTTCTTCTTGCAGCAACCGGTCTGCCCTCTTCTGCCATCACCTCCTCACAATCGACGTCCCTCCTCTTCCTCTTCTCTCTCTTCCATTTCTGCCCCGTCTTCTTCTTTATAAAATGCGAGTTTGTGACTCTCACGGCAAGGTTGAAGAAGAAGGAAAAAGGAGGCCGAAGTTCCCTTGAACTCCAAATGTCCTCTCCCTCCTCCCCAAATCGGCACCCGTCTGAAGCGGCCAATTTGAGGGTTCTCCCTTCTCTCGGAGTTGCTCATTTAGGGCAGCTTTCCCCCTTTCTGCACTCTCTCTTTCTCTTTACGGCTAAATTCAGTCGACGGCGTCGACGTCGACGAGTCCGACTGCGGCTTTCTTCGCTCGCCTTCGTGGTTTATGAATGAGTGAGGACCTCGCTCACTCCGCCTGCATCCCCTCCCTCCCCTCCCCTTCTCCTTCTCTCCGTGCTTTCCTCGGAGAGTGTCTGGGGGAAGCCCCTTACCGCTCGTTTTATGACGGGGCTTCCCCCGCAGGAAACCCCCTTCCCTTGCTGGGATCTCTGAACGAGCGATCGTTACTTGCGAGAGAAAGAAGCGGCAGGTCTTCTTCTTCTCCTTCTCCCGTCCCCGTGTGGAGGTCGCCCCTGAGAGAGTCTGCACGGTTTAGTGTGTGCGAGCCTTTATGGCCGCTCTCGGCGCTCGTTTCCACGGCCTTTTTGGTCTGACGAGGGAAGGAGAGGGGAGTCCCCGGGCTCTTCCCGTGTCTCCTTCTCTTCTCTTGAACACCGTCCATGTGCTGAGAGTGCTGACGACGAGTGGCGCAGTCGCCTTCGCCGCCTTTTTCTGCTCGCCTCGACGACGCCTGTTTGTGCAGGTGCGACAAGGAGGCTTAGCACTCGCGCGCTCTCTTAGTTCTCCGATGGACGCGAGGGCCCCGGGGGCGCCTCCCTCTTGGCCAGCGTCTGCGTCATGCCGCTCGACGACCGTCGCCCTTCCTCTTCGCTTGCCTCCTTCTTCTCTCGATGGTATCGTTGTGCTACCTTTCCCTCCATTGCTTGTTCTTCTCTCTTTGGAGGTATTTGTGGAGGGCCTTCAATGTCCATTTGCCTCGTTTCCATTGAAGAGACGATGCAGGGTCAACGTTGGACTTCCCCTGCACGGGATTAGACCCTCGCCTGCAAACTTTTGTGATGGAGAGGGAAGTCCGCGTGTGGGGGACGAGGGGCGACAACGACTGTGGACGGGGTGAAAGTGTTGGTGGCTGGTTGTCGTGAGAAAGGAGGGACCAGATTCGCCTCTCTCCGCCCTCCTCCCAAATCGCCCTCCTCATGCACGTCCCTCTTCCCCCTCCACCCCATCCCTCTTCCCTCAGAGACCAAATGCATACAAGCATCGTCCTTCTTGCCACTTGATTCTTTGTGCCGGCAAAAAGCGGAACAGGAAGGACCAGCACCTTCTCCTCCTGCTCGATCTTTCCCCTTCGAGGGAGGCTCGTCATAGGAGACGAGGCGTGGCCCCCGCTGCCCCCTCTTTCGCTTTGTTCGCCTTCGCCTCGAGGCTCTTTGAAGGCCCGTCGAGAGTCCGAGCGGAAGCCCTTCTACTTCTTTCTTCATTTTCTCTCTTCTCTTCATTGAGTGACGCCGATTTGTTGACGGATCGGCTTCGAGAGCATCGTCGCCGTCGCGCCATGAGCGCCCTCGGCGAAGACCGGTAGACGTCGTCTGTTCCTCCTCTTCTTCCATGTCTCAATCTTCTCCTCCTTCTGCTTCTTCTCTTGAGATCTTTGACTCAGACCTTGTTGTCTCTCTCTCTGATGAGATCGGGGTTTTCGAGGATTAAGATTGGCTCCGACTGGCGCCCCCGCGAGGAAGCGTCGAGAAGAGAAGCCAAATCCCTTCATTCCGAGACCCTGAAATCTCTTTCGAGACGGGACATTCACCTCGATTTCTTGTTGATGTTTTCCTCTTTCATTTCAATGAAGATTAGCCTTGGCTCCTTGATTAGAGAGGGGGGGGGGGGGTGTCGAAGTAGAGGGGAGGGCTGTCTCCACAAAGAGCACTCGGCCTTCTCTTCGACAAAGGCCGACGGCGCTTCGTGTCGCGCGAATTTACTTTTCGCTCCTTTTATTGCATTCGGATGAATGTTCGAAGAGAGGGAGAGCATGGAGAACTCGCCCCTTTCTCCCATGGACACGAGCCTTGTCCCCACCCCGACCCTCGACCCGACCCCCTCTCCTCCCCTTGCACAGCCCCCTGTGATTACATTAATTCTGGCTATTCGGATGGAGGGCGACGCCCCTCGATTGCTTGTTTCTTCTGCTCGTCCACCATTTGGTCCTCTCCCTCTCCCTTCTGCCTCGACCCTCTCTTTTCTCCCTTCACAGCCTCAAGTTGGAAATTGCCGGGGGACTCTCTCAGTGGATGGATGTTTAATCGTTCCTTGCCGAGTCTCTTTCCTTCCTTCCCCGCTGCCTCCCCTTCTCTCAGCTGTTTTGGCCCGTTCCTCCAATCAGCGACGGACGAAGACAGAAGAAGGTGCAAGGGGCGCCAAGTCGCATGTCGTCGTGTCCCTTCTCCCACCGGTTCCTTCTTCCTTCTCTTCTCCTCGCTCGACACGTCGAGTGGCGAAAAAGGGGAAGGAAGCCGCTAATGAAGAAGAGACGCAGTCTGCCAATTCCACTAACAGCTTTTATTTAGCTCCCTCCTCTTCCCTCCTCTTTCCTTTCCTCAAGTCGTGAGAGACTTCAGTTCGTCCGAGAGAGGAGAAGATCCCCGTCCGTGGGACACGCGCAAGCAGTTGCGCCAGAGAAAAAAATAGACGGCGAAGCGATAGACGTCGAGTCTCGCGACGAGCCTCAGAAGACGCATGTTCATGTGGCGGTCTTGAGAGTGGCGAAGGTCGACGCACCTCGACGGGGTGACGACGGAGATGGATGCTCTTACAGAAGAGACGCGTCTCTTCTTCGGCCACCTCGTCCATCTTCCTTCTTTCTCTCTTCAACGCTCTTTTATCCGCGCTCCTGCTCGCCGCGAGGAGCCGTCTTCCTCTCGCAGCGCCTGCTCCGTCTGGCTGGTTACTCTCAGCAAGAAGTCTCATGAGTACTCGAGGTGCGAGTGAATGGACCCCCCCCCCCTTCCTCCACCCGGATGCCGGTTCCCTTCGCACTTCCCGCTTCTCCTCGTTTTCTCTTCGCTTTTGATGCTCGATGTTCGCGTGCCGAAGACGCTCTCTCTGGCTGCAATTAAGCGTCGCTTCTTCTTCTTCTTGAGCGCCTTCGTCCCATTCTCGCCTCGGATCATCTCCCAGCTGTTCCCTTCTCTCCCACGCCTTCTCCTATCTCCATTCCACTAACTGCTTATGCCCCGGCATCCCCCTTCTTCCCGGGACTCGCGTGCCGGCGTGTTGCTTTCCTCCTTCATCTAATGACCTGCCGGAATAGCCAGTCTCCCTTCCCGGGTTGGAGACTTTTCTCGTCTCGCTGCCCGTTGCCGGCTCCCACTCGACGTCATTCGCGAATCTCATATTCCTCCTCGCCGTCCCCTTCCCCTTTCCCTTCAGCAGACTGACAGCGGATTTCTTGCAGCGCCGGCCTCGGACGACCCCCCGCGTCGGCGTCCTTCGACTCGCCGGCCGCGCCCTCGCTTGTGCGCCAACTCGCCGTCGGAGGCGGCGTCGACTCGCTCTCCTCGTCCTCCTCCCTTCACGGCCTCTCCTCCACCTCCTCTTCCACTGCTTCGCTTCTTCATCGAGGACGCGAAGGTGAGTGAGAAGTGAGGAAGAGAAAGAAGAAGAAGCAGGCGGCAATCACCTTCACTCGTCGTCGCACGCCTCTCTTCTGCAGGCGCTTCACGCGCCGCGCAGTCGCCTCGTCGAGCGACCCTCCATCGTCCCCTCGCATCACGCCGACTCGCCCATCTCCACCCACCACGGCACCACCTTCCTGCCGCACGTTGAACGAGGTTACTTCTTCTCCTTCTTCGTCTCCTTCGTCTCTTTGTCTCCATCTTCTCTATGCAATTCCTTAGTCCGCCCAAAGGAAACGATCATGGGCGGCCCTCTGTTCGCTTCCGAGTGCCGGCTCTCCTAGGGTTTCGACGGCGTTCTCTGTCTTCGACCACCCGCGGGTTCCAGCCCCGTGCCTAGAGTGTTCAGTCTTTTGCTCTTCTTCACACTCATTCTCCCTTTGCAATCCACATTTTAGTCACTGGAGTGTCCGTTTTCTTCGGAATCCGAGGGAGAAGAGAGAAGGGGAGGTGAAGGGACGACGATTAGCCTCTGCGGATGCCCCTTAATTGATTCCGGGGACGAGACTTCTTCGTCTTCTTCCGAGATGTCGCTTCCGATGCGGCAAGGGCCTCCGAGTGCCGGCGACTACCAGTGAGTGAGAGGGAGAGGAGCGAGGCGGAGGGAGTCCAGTTCCCCGAGGGACTCGAACAAAACAGGCGAGTTGCACACGTGAATATACACAGAGGGAAGAGGGAAGGACATGGAGAAGGAAGGGAAACCGAGCCTCCTTCGAGGTCCACTCAAAGAGTGGCCGAGAAGCCCCCTTCCCCTTCAAGGACACTCGGTTGTTTGTTGGCGCAGCTCGCCCCCCCCCCGGTCAGTGCATCCCTCGGGCACCATCTTTCCATGAGAAATTAGGGCCTGATGGCGCTGCCCCGCGAGACTCGACCACCGGTCCCTCTTCCCCTCTTCCCTTCTCGGCCTTCCCGATCCGTGCCCGACCACTCGAGTGTCCGGCTTCCCCTTCGCAGGCGGGCATCATCTTTCGTCGGCACTCCAAAAACGGAAATTCCCAGCTCGACGGCCATTCGAGCCGTGGAGGGAAGGGACTGTCATTAGTTGACCAGTGGAGGGGACCCGGGAGTGGCGGAGGGGGCAAGGTCGCGGCGCTCTTCGAGGCATGATGAGTCCCTGATTACGGTAGTCCCAGCTGGGCCCTCGCAGGTCACTCGCATCGCCTCACACGCGATGCGGGAATCCACGAGAGAAGTCTGAATTATGGAGACTCCCTCCCTCCCTCTCGCCTCGAGTCGCTTCTTCGTCTCTTTTTGTGTGTTTGTCCCACTGATCGAGTCTTCTTCTTCTTCTTCTTCTTCTTCTTTGTGCTCTCGGCCCCGAGGTTCGACCGTGCCGGCGTCTCGGCGAGAGCCGAGAAGGGCAAGGACGCATGACCATCTGGCTCCTCTAGGAGAAGGAGGAGGAGGAGGACCGGCCTCCAAGGTCTCCACGGCTGGTCGCAGCTGCCGGCGGCTTGTCGTCGCGCGAACGAATTCGAGCGAAAATCGAAGTGACTCGCTAATTGTGCTAATTTATCAAGGACGAAAGGGACGACTCATGCTCCCCCTTCCCCCATCGTCCTTCTTCTTCCTCTTCTCTCTTCTCTTCACTACCGCTGATTGCTTTCGTTTGAAACGGGAGCCGAGATGAAGCGCCGTCACCCCGCTTTGCTGTTGTGCCGGAAAGGAGACCTCTGCTAACGAGAGGATCCTTATTCTAGGAAAGGAGCAGATTTGTGTCTTCGGCTCATTACAGTAGAAGAGAAGATCGAGAGCGAACACAGGTGGGAGAGGGGGAAGCCTTCTCCGACAGAGTCTCTCTTCGGCGGCGGTCCTCGAGGGCGGCCCTCTGAGCCGCCTTATTTGGCCTCGCCCGGGCGTCCCTTCTTGGTCGTCGCCTCCTCACTCATTGCGGCCTGCGCACGCTTGGGATTATCGATTCAAGGCCGACGGCGACCCTCGACGGCCGCCGCCACGGCTTCCCTCTCGGGGCGAGCCTCCTCCTCCTTCCCCTTCTCCTTCTGCCGGCCATCCCCTCCTCTCCTTCTCCCTCCACTCGCATCTCCACTCTCATCAGTAGTTTTTGGTTTCCTCCACGCTAAGCTTTGAAGGCTTTCTCCCGGGGGCGCATGTTCCCGTTCTTCTTCTTTTCTTTGTCTCTCTTCTCCCTTCTCCTTCTTCCACTTTTGAAAGTCCCTCCAAGGTTGGAGGTCTGCGAGAAAGAGAAGAGCGCGCCTCTTCCGTCTTCCTTTTCTTTCTCCTCCCTCGCCGAGACTGCATTCTCTCTTGCACGGCACTCGTTTGCATTCCTTCGCTACTCCGTCGCTGCTCCTCCAGAGCCTTCCACGGCCTTCCTTCTCGACGTGCAACTCGCTGCCGTCATCGCTCGGTCCTTTGCCTCTCGACGACTTCCGATATTCCCTTCTTGGTGGAGGGCAGAAATGGAGAGTGAAATGGAAGGAGACTCCTCGGGGAGGAACGCCTCTCCTTCTACTCCCTTGCAGCCTCGTCTGCAAGCAACGAGCTTCGACCTTCCCCATCGAGCATCGTCGTTTCCCCTTCTTCCTTCACCTTGACGAGACCGTCGAGTGACATGCAGACGACGGCGAAATTGGTCCAGGAAGGCGCGTCCTCGGACACTCGGCTAAGGGAAGAGGCGTCTCCTCTGAAGAGAGAGGCACGGCATAACGAAGCAGCAGCGTCGAGGGTGTTTGTGTCCGTGCCACGCGCCTCTTGTTGTCTGGTCGAGGCGGGTGGCGGGTGCTGGTGGCGGCCTGGACGGCCCCGTGTGGCCGAGGGGGAGCGGAAGGAGCCTCGAGTCCCAATTACACGGCGCTGCCTGTCCGTGGCGGTCGCTGTCTCCCCTTCTCCCGAAGAGCCGAAAGACGACCCTCCACGGCAAACACTCGGACCCCCTCCTCCTGCACGCCCGTCCGCCGGCCAACGACCGATTCCCTCCAGACTTCTTTCTTCTTCTTCTTTCCGAGTCTTTGGGCTTTCTTGTGAAGGGAGAAGGAGAGGAAGGAAGCGGCGACTCTGTCGTAGTTCGCCAGTCCGTCTTGCACACGCTGATTGCGGATGATGGAACGCGCGCGGCGGGCTTCCGTCTCCTCCCACTCACTCGCCTCGCTTGACTTAAGACCTCCAAGTCCGAGATCCGAGTTCCTTCTCCTTCCAAGGGGCTTCTCGTATAGCGCGTCGCGGTGTTTGAGGAGAGGAAAGAAGTCCTTCTTCCTTCCGGTCGCCTCCTTCTCGATTTCTTTGCCAATTCGATTTGGGTGTCGCCTCGGCGGCGTTGTCGTCTCCGGGACCTGGAGCCGTCGGTGGTTCTTTCTCGTAGCTTCGAGCTTCTCTCGAAACTAGAAAAGAAAAAAGGGACGACGACGACGAACGAAGAAGGCCTTTCTCCCTAATGGGTGGAGAGGCGTGTGATACGTGCTGCCCCCTCCACAGAGACAGTCTCTTCTCCGTCTTCCATTTCTTTCGTGTCCGAGTGTACGATTAGAACCTTTCGAGGCGTCGGCCTAATTGTTGCCTTGACGAGGGGCTAACCTGCGCCGCTTACGATAGTCGGCGCTCGACGAGAGCCGCCTTGTTAGAGAAGAGAGAAGGAGAAAGAGAAGAGTCTGCCTCCTTCTCTGCCACTCGGAACTGGCGCTGACGTTCGTCCGCCGTCGGGCAATGATGTCCCCCGCTCATCGGGCACGCAAATCGACGGCTCGGATTAGCACGAGGAAGTCGCCTCGTGGTGAGAGCGGATGCGCACGCATCTAGCACCTCTCTCTTTCTGCTTCTCACCTGCCCATCCTCTTTCCGGTAACTCTGCTTCTCCTTTCACTACACATCGCGTCATGATTGTTATGTGCTTGTGAAGTCTCGAGAATGCAGTGGGAAACTTGGGGCGAGCTGAGTGATCCGTTTCTCCAATGAGACCTGACGCGAATTTCACGAGCCGAATGTTCGAGATTACGGTAAACGACTTTGAAAAATGGAACTTCGATTTCCACGCTTACTTTTTCGTTGTATTTTGAGAGTTTTGCCTCGTGTAGATGTGTTCTTGGCAGTTTTGTTGTGTCGGCGCAGAAAAACCGATTGAGCACGTCGGGACACTGCGGGCCATGGCAGCCAGTCTGGAAAGGGCGCCATTCTCACTCTTGAAGTGCTGAGCACGCCCACTTTTGCCTCAATTTTCTTTCGGGTTGCGTGCTGCCTTTCCTTCGTCGTTACTATTGTTTCTGCCTCCTCACATGTTATACGCGGCGTCTTTTTTCTTCAAGAGAAGCGGCACATTTCTTTCCGCTTGCCGCTTTCGAAGCGTCCATTCATTATTCTGCGCTACTTCTCTTCTTCGAAACCGTTTTGCAGTCTGAATCGACTCTTGTCAAGTCTTTTCACTTCGTTTATTCGTTTCTAACGGCCGTGTCTCTTTCAGGCTACCAGCACTTAGCGTCCGCCGCCGGTGTCTCGAGCGCCTCGTCGTCGCTGCCGCCGTTGCGCGCATCGCGCACTATGATCGACGTGCTGGCGCCGGTCCGGTCAGGCGGCGCCCCGAACCACGACGCTCTCGGCAACCCGGGCGCCACTTCTTCGTCGGCCATCGGTAACGGTGAGTCTTTCATCTTCGTTCTTGATGCTCCTCCGAGACGACAAGTTCATTTGCATCTGCGTTCGTTATGTACGTGTGTGTATGGAGGATGCAGGGGAGACTGCGGCGTCAGCTTATTATCGCGACGATTATTTGATGGGATTCGCTGGCTGCTGAGGCGAGCGAGAGGTGAAGAGAGAGGACGGGTCGGGGAGAGGGGGAGAAGCGTCCACCCGACCAGGGCACACAACGACCTTCAACGCCAGCCGTCGCTGCGCGTCCGCGGAAATAGCCATTGTGTCTCCCCGCGCGACCCGCACTCGCATATGCCCTTGCCTCCATTCTGTACCAGACCCCAAAGTAACGCCTTGACCAGACCGAGTTCCACTCGTCTATCTGTTCCTAGTGTCTTGGCACTTTCCGTCTTTTTGGGGCATTCCGCACAATCGCGTTTCTCTGCCTAATTCATGCTCATGTTGAAGAGACGAAGCTACCAGCTGGTCATGAGACACTCTCCCCCCGACGGCGCCGTCGCTCTTTAGTGGCCGCTGCATATTGAGGCGACCGGCGGCATATGAGCGGGGTTGCCACTGACGACGGCTTGAGCACAGCAGCGCTCGTCCCTGCCGTCTCCTTCACCCTGGCGTTCCGGCCCACGCTTGCTGGTAGCTTTTTCTTTTCGATATCGATGTTAGGTTCAACAAAGCTTTCTAGCGGTAATCTTTTCTCCACAACTCCCACGTTGTTTCTTTCGCAGTCGGTCAGTGTGGGAACAGCTTCTTTCTCATGAACCAGGGAATCGTTCAGTGACTAGTCCGTAGACAAGGGGAAAGCCGCACGAACCGATGATGACAGAGCTGAGTCACATTTCCGCTACTCGAAGAAGAGACGAGCTGAAGTGGTGTGTACTCAGCAAAGGTCAGCTGTCCACAAGGGCAAGCGCCCTTCTTTGAATCTTTAGAATTCTTAAAAACCTCCTCACAATTATTGTATCTGTCCATCTCATGACGCTTGACGAAGCAGGAGCCAGTTGGAATTCCCCTCTCCCTGGGCTCTCTCCTTTCTCCTCACCGTACCTAGCGATCGAAGCTAATGAGCACCTGCTTCCGCGCTTTCAGCGTCCCACATAATCACTGTAGTTCCTCACGGCTCATTTCGATTTTCTTTGCTTCGCCTAGTAAATTCTCCGCAAATTTACGATTGATGAATCTTCTCGTCATGAGTCTGGGAGGAGTACAGCTCTGCCCTTATACGGAAATTCTTCACGCTGTTTTCGAGCAATATTTATTCTTGATGGATCGGAGCATGCGAGAAGTCTATGGTGACTTGGTAATTTGAAGGTGGTATGAGTTTGGTTTTTGAGCCTTGTTAGCTAAATTGTTTTGAAGACACGAACTGTGTTCGAGTTACACTTCCCTCTTGAGAAAGCAAAATTTGTCTAATTGGAATTTCCTTGCAGGTTCAACATCGAACGCCTCGTCGGGAGTCGGCTCATCAAGCGGCAAGCACTTGAGTGCCTCCGTCTCGGCCCTCTCCGGCGTCGGCACGAACCCCGACACGCGGAGAATGGCGAAAAGTCCATCGGACGAGTCCCTCAGGTGAGATCTCGTTCTCTTCTTACACTCCTTCTTCTCTCATTGCTTCACTCCAAATAACGGCTTTCTTAGCAGGTCGCACACATCGTCGTCGGGCGGTAGTGGCGGAGTCCACTCCAACGGCACTTCAGCCACGGCTGGCGGTAGCGCCGCAAACAAGGTTTGCTTCATTTGTTCGCACGTTCATTTCTCGATTTCCAGGGTTTCAAACCAGAAGACGCCGTTCAGACGTTTGGATCGAAGCTGGCACCTTACGAGCAGACGGAGATCTTCAACTATCACCGGGTCTTCTTCGTTGGCTCGCAAGCCAAGAAGCGAATCGGTTGGTCGCGGCGCTTTCGCGTCATTCTTTGTTTTCCCTGGCCGTCAGTCAGCTGCGAACGTGCACCTGCACTTGAGCTCGTAAAGAACTCGGTGTACGAGAGGAAATTATTGGAAGCTTGTGCGCGAGTTCGACTTACATAATGCGCGTTGAGACGCTGATTGGGAAGCCGCCGAAATATGGCCTTGGATTGTGTGACGTCAGGCGCGAAAGTTGAAGGGAGAGCGCTTTGTGAAGGCCGTTGTGCAAGCAAGAGTGAGAAAAACTGCAGCCAGAGAGCGCTCGGCTGTTTATTAGTTTTGGTGCGATGTTTGGAAGAGAAGCAGCGCGCACACAACACTCGGGGCCGATGTGTGGCTGGGCCTTGATCGAATTTGCGCCGAAGCCTTTCAATGCATTTTGATCATCCCCTCACATGCTTCCATTCGTTTGAGAGAAGTTATTTTTTCTTGTTTTCAGGAGTGAATGGAGCGGCGAACAACTCCGGTTACGATGATGAGAACGGAAGCTATCTGCTAGTCGCCCACGATCATATCGCTTATCGCTACGAGGTCCTCAAAGTTATTGGCAAGGGCTCTTTCGGACAGGTTCGTTGTTCTTTCTTCCGCTCTGTTAGTACGATTCAAAGCAGGAGGAGGGAAAGGTGTCTCTGTGTTGTGGGGTGAAAGTGAATGCGCGTGGGGAACACGAGGACCTCTCAGCGCGTGTTTACTTGCACGCACGCGAGTTTGCCGGTTGTCGTCGTGCAGACACTCACTTTCCCCCTCGAATTGTCCATTATGTGGGTCAGCGCTCGTGATTCGCCGTTATCGATGCGGTCTGAGGGATGCGGAAACGCTTAGCATTGCAGTCTAAGTAGGCAATTTCAAATGAAATGTTTGCAGGTGATCAAGGCGTATGATCACAAGTACCAGCAATACGTCGCCCTTAAACTTGTCCGAAACGAGAAACGTTTTCATCGCCAGGCCGACGAGGAGATTCGAATTCTTGTAAGCATCGCACTTATAGCTTCTAATTGAATGACGATATTTAGGATTTCTTGCGAAAACAAGATCCGGATGGAGCGCACAACATCATTCAGATGCTCGACCACTTCAACTTCCGAAATCACAAGTGCATCACCTTCGAGCTCCTCAACATTAACCTCTACGAGTTGATCAAGAAGAACAAGTTTCAAGGATTCAGTCTTCAGGTTTGCGTCTTTTGACTGCTTTTTATAATCTTCTGTTTGTAGTTGGTGCGCAAATTCGCCTACTCGATGCTCCAGTGCCTGGAGTTGTTGAACCGCAACAACCTGATCCACTGCGATCTCAAGCCTGAGAACGTGCTTCTGAAGCAACAAGGGCGAAGTGGCATCAAGGTCATCGACTTCGGCTCCTCTTGTTTCCACGATCAGCGGATCTACACATATATTCAGTCGCGCTTTTATCGAGCGCCTGAAGGTTTGTTTTCGCGCTCTTTCTCATCGTTTATTCGTGTTTAGTAATTCTGGGTGCGAAATACGGGATGCCGATTGACATGTGGTCTCTTGGCTGCATTCTCGCCGAGTTGCTCACCGGCTATCCCCTGTTGCCAGGCGAAGATGAAGGCGACCAACTGGCTCTCATCATCGAACTACTCGGAAGTCCGTCCGCCAAGGTTCGTGTAGTGCTCAATATTTACTCTCTGAAGGTGGTGGACAACGCGAAACGAGCTCGCTCGTTCATCTCGTCAAAGGGTTATCCTCGTTATTGCACTGTGACGGCGATGCCTGATGGCTCTGTGGTTCTCGGAGGAGGCCGATCAAAAAGAGGGAAGATGCGCGGTCCACCTGCATCGCGGAACTGGAACCAAGCTCTCAAGAACCAGGTATTATTCCTTTAGAACATAAAAAATTCTTCCAGGGTGACGAGCTTTTCATCGATTTCCTGCGGAGATGCTTGGACTGGGATCCGGAGACGCGACTGACGCCGCAGCAGGCGCTCAAGCACCAATGGTTGAGACGGCGGTTACCGTGTCCCCCGGTGCGACGCGACGAGTCATCTCATCTCAACTCTGAACTTGAGCACTCCACTCCAGGAGCCTGTAAGTTCTTGTTTCTCTCCGTTTGGGGATTGGTGGCGTTGCTGGGAAGTGAGGACGAGCTTGCAGTCTGATGTTTAGTGTCGTCGGCCATCTCGGCGCCGCCCTCGCAGCTCATGTCCGGATCAACCTCAGCCCTGCGAGCCGTGAGCAACGCGAACCCGACGTCCTCCTTTACGCCCGGGAAGCTCACTCACATCGTCACCTGAGACGCGTGTCGTTCCTTCACTCAAAAGTCAATTTGCTCCTTCAAACACATTGGTTTGTCTCCCTTTCTCTCCTTTTTCTAGAGCCCTTTCTTTCTTTCATTCAAGTCGATGATTCTCCAATTGACGTGCTTTCAAAGTGTAGCTCTCCTTTTTTTGCTCGAAGAATCTTTCCACGTTGCCCCATGTCTTTTCCCGTCCGAGATTCCCATTGAGACCTCTCGAGATGTTTTGCCCAGGTGCCATGCCCAACTGGAGTCCTCGAGGTCTCTCGGAGTCTCAGCCCGCACCCCTCACGTCTCTTCATATGTGCTACTTGTTGTATTGTTCTGCAAATGTGGAGCGAAGGTCTTTGGTAAGGGTACTTAGCTCTCTTTTATGTTCTCCATCTTTCTTCTTACTTTCTAGGTTTTTGTTTCTTTAACACCATGTCTTGTGAAGAACTGATGTAAATAATGAATAGTCTATGTAATGCCCTTCCACATTGTCGTGATGTTTGTGCATCTTGGCGGGAATGGCGTACTGTCTCTAATTGCAATGCTGGGATGCTACTCTTGAGTCTTGAGAGTCCCCGTCACGGTCCGACTTTATACTTTCAACTCTTTGACTTCTTTCATCTCACATAATAATTCCTATTGTGGTTGTATACACTTGCTTAGCATTATTATTTCATTGTTTTACACTTTCTACTCGTTTTCCCTCTTGAGAGTCAAGTAGGCATGACGTGCAACAAGATGTTAGTTTGCATTCTTTCATTCTTTCTGTCCTTTTCGTTTGTAGCCTCGCTTCGGCGTATTTTTCGTTTGTCCCCCATTCATTGTTTTACTGAAGAACACCCTTCTTTTGTTTCTTTTCTTCTTCCTCCTCGTCGAAGGCCATTGGCGGGTCAGGCCTTAGTGACACTTCCCACTGCTTTGTCTGTACAGAGCGCCCCCGCCCGACCACGCTTCACAGAGCTCTCGTCTCATTCAGGATTCTTTCCTTGGATTCCACTGAAGGTCTTTCTAGTCGGATACCAGCCCTCCCTTCCACCCTAGCTTACTAGGGACACGCCAAGCGTAGCCTCTTAGTCCTCTCTCCTCTCCTTTTTCTTTGTTTCTTTCAACCCAGAGATGAACAAGTGACGAGAATTGATTGATATTTATTGTGAAGACTTTGTGAGGGGTCCCAGCTCGCCCCGCCATCCACCACATTGTGACGGTTCTCTGCATAAAGCATTCAAGTAAACACGACGGCCACACGCGCCCAAATAACCGAGATGCATTGAGACTCTGATGAGAGCAAAATAAGAAGAAGAATACTGTCAGGCAACACTAGTACTACCGCACTTCCACTCCTCTATCTGTTGAAGGAGTTGTGGAGGCGTCACCTCTTTCGAGGGTTGACATGTCTATTTCTCTTGAAGGCTTCTTCTCATGTCTCGCGATGAGATTGGAGAAGAAGCCGGGCTTTTTCTTCACCTCGGTCTCCTTTTCCTTTTTGTCCCTCTCTTTCGGTGGTTCTTCCAAGGGAGTTGGTGTCATTCCAATACCGTAGTCGAGAGGGCCGAGACGGCACACTTCGCCTTCTTCTCCGTCAAAAACATCCGCCTCTTCTTCGGTGACTGTTGGCATCGGAAGAGGAGGAGCAGAAGGGGCACTGAATGAAATTAAGTGGAAGAGAAGAACGAACCTGGATGATGGTTTTGCAATACTGCTGATCTGTCTCTGGAACACGTTGTATTCTTGAGAGAAGGTGAGGTAGCCATAAGAGTCAGCATTCACTTCGAGCATCGATGTAAGCTCGTTGCGGATGTCTTCGAAGGAGGGGCGGTCGATTGGGTCGGATTCCCAACATTTCTTCATCATTGAGAAACTATCGAAGACTTCAAGATGGCGAGCTTGCTTACATTTCATCTGGACAATGGGGAGGTCGAGAGGGTCGTCCACCGGACATGAGATGCTCGAGCATCTCGTCCTGTTGGATGGTTGGGTAAGGAGTGTCGCCAAGGGAGAACATCTCGAAGAGGAGAACACCAAAACTCCATCTGGATTAGAATAAATAAGAAGAGTGAGAAGGCGCCTACACATCGGACTTGATAGTGTACTCGAAGAGCTTGAGAGACTCGATAGCCATCCACTTGATGGGCAGCTTGCCTCCTCGCGACGTGTAAAGTGCCTCGTCCGCGTAGCGACAGAGACCGAAGTCGGACAACTAGAAGGGAATGAGGCAAAGGAGGACCACACCTTAGCGACAAAGTTGTGGGTAAGGAGAATATTGCGAGCAGCGACGTCGCGATGGATGAAGTTCTTCGACGACATGTACATCTGGCACTCTTCATGGAGGTGAAAGGGAACAAACCAATCCATCGGAGATCTGCCAGGCAATCGAAGTGAGACGCTTGAAGTTGGTGACGCCCGTCTCCTGCTTGTCGTCGTCCTCTGTCTGGAGATTGTAAGGAGACAGGGAAAGGTGAGAGACCTCCTCAGAGAGAAATTCTTCCTTGTGTGTTCGTAGATAGCGAAGAAGATCACCGTTCTCGCAGAACTCGACAACAAGACGCGGCGCGTGCACGTCGCTCACCCAGCCGATCATGTTGAGGACGTGTGGATGGTAGCCGAGACTCTTCATGAACTCGATCTCGTGAGAGAAGTCCGTCCTGCAATCCTCTTCTCCTCTTCCTCTTCTTCTTCTTTTTGCCAAGGCTTATGCCCGTCGTCTTCGAGTGCTCGATTCAGAAGTCGATAAAAAGTTCTCGATAAGCGAGGCGATGCTTGCTAAGCCGAGAGTGGCGAAAGAGCGACCCCCACGCGGCGACGGCGGCGGCGGAAGCGCCGTCATCAAGGGGTGCGGGCCCAATGAGTAACTCGCGAGGCAGAAGAAGTTGAAGAAGGAGAACACACCTCTGTTCATAAGTTGCATGCAGAGGAATCACTTTGACGGCGACATCACGAGTCTCGTTCAACTCGAGGGCCACGTGCAACTTTCCATAGATACTCTCGATTGGAGGACGACAGAGGAGTTGACCTGAAAGGGAGGAATTTTGATTTTTGAAGGAGCGGAACCTCGAAAGACAGTGGCGAAGGCGCCTGATCCGAGCTTCTCGGTGGTGATGATGAGGTTGTTCTTCTGAATGAGCCACTCATCCTCCCTAGAAAAGAATCTTCGAGATGGGCGACGCACCTCTCCTCCTCTAAGCCCGCATTCATATGAGTGGTGTAGGCGTTCTCCCCAGCTTCCACTCCCTCGGGCTTCGTCCCCGAGGTGAATCTAAACGAGTGTCATCAAGAAGGAGAAGAGAGACCTCAGCTGCAAGGCCTTTACACGGAATCGCATCTTCGTGAAGCAGATCAGACCGCAGCACAAACTCACTGAAACGAGAACGATGTGATCTTCCTCGGACAAGACTTTGTTGGGAGGCAGCTCAAAGAAGAAAAGGAGGAGTCATACCAATGATAATGGTGACACAGACGGCAATGATGGCTATGAGAAGAGCTGCAAGAAGAAGAATTGACTGGAAGAGTCTTCATACATTTGTTGAGGTCATCCTTGTTCGGGGAGGTCGTCGTCGAAGGATCGATCGTCGTCGCCTCTGTACTGATTGTGAGAATCCAATGAACATTAAGGAGAATGAGGAATAAAGGAAGGATGGGACTTCTTTGGAGAGTGCCCATAAGGAGTGGTGAGGGGAGCGGAAGGAAATGATCTTTCGCTGCTCCTTCAGAGTGTCTTCAGGGTGAGTTTGGCCGCGTTTAACGCCTCTTCGGGGTGACGCCGTCACCTCGCCGAGACCCTTATCTGCCCCGGCTGTCTTCACACCCCGACGACTGCTCCCGCCAGGGATTTGGCCGCCTCTCACAGGCATAATTCCTCTCTTACTCCCTTGTTAACACAAAGGACATTGATTGGGGAACTGGTACTGAATGTGACTGGAACACAAACCAGAGAAGAGCTTCAAGACTCACTGACCACATTGATGGCATGTGAGAGGACAAAATGCAATGATTCGAGGATCGTCACAGAATCCGTTGAAGTGAGAACAGAACTGTGGATCGCTGTCCATACAGACTCCTGGCAGAAACTAGAGAATTAGAAGATGGAAGACGCCTTACTGTTGGTGGATCTGGAGGTCCATCAGTTGGACAGATGTGGTCTTGACAAGTAGAAGGACAGAGCTCTTGCATGAAGTGGCACATCTGGGGATCGGAACAGAGGCTCTCATGTTCACTGCAGTTTTGACTTTCTCGATTCAACTGCAGAAGAGATAAGACAAGAGAAAGACTGACCAGGAACGTCCTCGACTCAATTGACGGAATACATAGAAATAGAAAAATCAAAGAGAGTCGAAGCATAGCCGGCACAAAAGGACAAGACAGTGAATGGTAGAAGACGGCTTAGAAGTGAGACGTCCTCATGCCTTGCGGACTCATGCCTGCGGCTTAGGAGCCAGAAAGCGCAGAGCATGCCGAGCGGGCACTGACCAGCGCCGATCTCCTTGCTGCGGTTCTTTTGACTTCTGGTGAACACTTTTCTGACGAGAGAAGCTCTTTCAACAGGCTACAATTGAGAACAAAAGGCATTGTAGCGGATTCCTCTCGCTCTGCTTCTGCAGTTTTACACAGAAGAATGCAAAGGAAGAGAAGAGAGAGGGAGATGTTCAAACATCAAAGTGAAGGGGAGGCGTGAAGCACTTTGATGCACGCAGCTGAACGCCTCGTTTAGCGACCAACGATCTTCAATTTACGAGCGATCTATGAAGCTCGTCGAGGGAGGGAACAGGAAAACACACCCCTACAGTATACCAATCTCAGAGAAGTAAGTCGATGAGGGGAAATGAGAGGATCGTCTGTACAGTGACTCTCTTGAAGGAAAGATTGTGCCTTTGAATAGCCTTGTCACGGCAAGAGTGAACGAGTCCTTACTCTTACTACAGGACTGAACTAATTAGTATCTGTGACTTTCAGATTGTCAAGTCAACTTTACCCATGAAGAGTCTCGTCAATGCTCTGTGATCAGCGAGATCGTCGACTCTTCGTCCACGGTCCTTGAACATTCGGCACCTTGAGGCGGCGACTGTATTTATGGAGAAGGAAGAGACGCCCTAATCAGTCTCTCCTCACACCTTCTCTCTCTTGCAAGTTGCCGACGCGTGGCTCTTCCTCTTTCTTCTTTAGACCTTCACTTGTCTTTTGCAGGCCTTCTTCCACACTCTGTATATAACTCTCCTTTCAAGATGAGCATGGAACATAAGGTAAGAGATCTCCTCCAATACAAGAGTTGAGTCTAGATGAACGTGTTGAATCGGAAGATCGCTGAGCAGGAAGACGAAATCAAAAGACTCGAGGGAGTGGTTCGTCTCTCTTTTACTTGAGATGTATTGGGTGTTGAAGGAAAGTTCGTTGAAGTCAAATGTGGAGGCGATGAAGAAAGAGGTAGAGAAGCATCAAGAGATGCTCACCTGGCTTGCCGAGGTGAGAAGAGTCTCCCTCTCTCATGGACTCCTTTCAGAAAACGAATATCCGCAAGCAACTCGCCCAGCGAGCTCGATATGCGGCTTCTTTTGTAAGCTTCGACGAGGCAATGGAACATTGGAGGATGGCCGTCGCCCTTCGACACGAACTGAATGAGGAGGAGCGATGCGAACTCCTTGAGACATGCCTTCGACGACTTCACGGTAACTCTCTTCTCCCTTCTCCCCTTGTCCGGAGTGAATACTCAAGGGCGGCAGAAACCAAAGGGAAGACTCGTCTCACGACACAAAATGTGGCCCATTTCACGCCTATCAGAGCTTGATACACGGCCCCGGTGACGCCTCGGACACACGCCGAGAACACCTTGTCCCGAAGCAGCTCGAGAATGTTCCCGTTCTCCCTTGCGAAACGAAAACAAAGAAGAGCTTTCAGCTCTGGATGACGAGGATACGACGACGATGAAGGAGATCAGCGAGGAGTCGGCTCGTTTTGTCGAAGAATTCCTCAAAAGTCCGAATCTTTCGAATGAGCACCGCATCGCTCTTCTTACTTACAAAGGACGGTGAGTTGTCCCTGATGTGGAAGAGATGTCTCAGAATACAAAAGACAGTCGCGATGTCGGTGCAGACGGACAAGGCGAGCCATCTTCACTCCGCCGGCGACGCTCTTATCGAGGCTTACGGTAAGGGGTCTCACCCCAATCAAGAAGCTCTCAGGGTTGCGATCTCATGTCCCCGCCGCACATCCAATTCGTCTTCGAATGGTGCTTGAATACTGCAACATCAGTCTGGATCTGCACGAGAAGGTCAAGGGATATCAGTGAGTGTTCAAAAACATCAAGGATGTTCTCGTTCAGTGGTGCCCGAGATGCTCTGAGGGATGCCGTGGCAGACAAGGGCGCCTACAAAATGAGCGCGGAGGACCAGCACGAGAGCAAGCGTCTGCTAGAGGAACTCAAGAAGTACATCAAGAGGAACGCCCCACCCCTCCACATCCTGGAGCTCGCCTTCTCCCACGAGGTCTAGCTGCCCCTCTCTCTTTCTCCTTCTCGGGACGCGGTATCCTTCCCTCGACCTTCTTCTCTCCTCTTCTGAACTTTTTTGATTTCAGTTGCCGGAAGCTTTCCGAAAACTGTCTCGAAGAGTTAGAGCTAGTAGAATGTCGCGAAGCTTCAGAAGCAGAAGAGGAGAAGGAGGAAGAGGAGACTGAGGAGATCACTTCTCGAGGGGGAGAAAGGAGTCTCTGGCTGGACCTCGGATTATTTTGTTCAGTGACCCCCTTACGTGTGTTTTTGTCCCCGTTACGCATTGAATTCATTACTACGAGTGCCTCTTTCGCCTGTGCCTCCTTCCATAATCGCCGGTGTGGATCGATGAGAGTAAAAGGAATGGAAAAGCAGCTCGAGTGGAACACCTGCGCTTTCACCTCAAGAGAGACTGAAGACGGGGCATTCTAGTCGATAGAACTGGCATTGGCAGTTTCACTTGTTGTTTCAGAGAATCACAGCCTGTGAACCAGGCGAATCTGACTAGGTGCCCTGAAGGTGGCGTGGCGTGGGAAGGAAGGAAGGCAAAAGAGGCGGCGCGAGGAGGGATAGTTGACCTACGCTCCGCCCACTCGCGCGCGCGCGCCTTCTCGGTCGTCTCGTTGACCGCTGCCGTGATGGCAGCGCCCCAAACGCCTTTTTCGTCCCCTTTTCTTGCCAGTTTCTTCCGTTTTCAAGACTTCTTTCATCGATTCCTTAATTGCGCAAAGTCTCGCCGTTCCCAGTAAACTATTGCCGCCCCATTCTCGAAGCGCTCATTTAGTTCCAGCCGCTTGGCGCCAGTTGTTTTTGGGCTTTGTCCACGTCGTGGCGGAGCAACTTTTGCTTTCTAAGCCGTGCTCTCTCAGTTAACTTCTTGGCCGTTTGTCGTGTAACGCCGTGTTAGTCGCGGTGTCGTGTCCGCGCGGATATTTTACAGCCGCCAGTCGTCCCTGGTCCGCGCTGTGCTGTTGCTAGGCGGTCGCTCTCTCGCTTGTCCGACAAGCGGCGCCGCATATTAGTTCGCACAAGTGCTTTAGCCTTAGCCCTCTTGTCGTCCAGATGCTTTTTCGTTGATTGATTGTGCTGACCGCATCCTCAATGGGAAAGAGCCACCTTCGTGTGCCTATCGCTCTCTCGCCCCTCTCAATCCCAAGCAATTGCCTGCCGCGCTTCTTCTTGGGTGCACATTCCTAGCCGGGCATCTCGGGTTTTGTTTTTAAATGAATTTCATCGACATCCTGACGTGGCTTCGGCATCTTCTTTTTCTGTTCCTTGCCGCCACCTCCTCGCAGACGATACCATCTGGCGTCGTCGCGTCTTCTCTGTTTTTCTCTCGTTCAGGCGCTGACCTCAAACTCGCCTTTCTTCGCACTTCTCCGCGCTAATCCTCGTGATTGATTGCTTTTATGTGTCCGCCTTTATATTCCTTAACGTTTTCGCTTTCAGCAATGGAGTGCCGCGTGAGACCACCGGCGTCGCTCCTCCTGCTGCTCGTTGCAGCGAGCTTCGTTCACGCCGAAGCCGCCCTCCAGAAGCCGAAGCACATCGTCCACTGGAATGTCACCAATAAGATGTGAGTCATGATTTTCATCGCTTATTTTGGACTGATTGAAACCATATTGGACTCTTTGGGTGAAGAGCATCCCTCGAAGGGTGACTTTCCGGCTCATTTGCCAACTGTCGTCAATTGCTCATTTGGCGCTTTATGTTTTTCCCTTTCGCCCGCGCGCCCTTTGATCCTTCTCCAGTTTCATCTCATTTCCCCGATCGCTCGATTTCCTTCTTCTCTCGGGGATCATCTTTGTTGCCGCACGCGGGATGTTTGTCCATTGTGTCGTTGAGTCGAGAGCTTGTTGTGGCGTGTACTGGGTCATTTGAGATAAGATAGTCCTCTCGCTCCTGCAATGTGGTTGGCTACCGTGTTGAGATTGTAGAGCGCAAAAGGCGTATGGTTCGGTGTTTCGCTTATTAGTCCCCATTGAGGGGAGGCGGCGGCGCGTCCTCTCTTCTCCTGCCGTCCTTTCTTGTCTTTCGGACGCGCGCTCACACACGGCACCCGGTGTGGTGTCCTTGGAATATAAATCATATCCGGCCTCGAGGACCATTTCAGTGGTGGGGCGAGGCGACGGTCCCCCGGCTCACACTAAGAGGCGCATCGAGGAGAAAGGTTGTAGAGGTGGCGCGAGAAGAAGGACCTCTCGTCTCCGAGCATAAGTGCCTTCGTTTGAAAGCGAGATCTGCAAGAGGGCGAAAGAGGGACGCGCTCGTTCGCATTTATGTCATTCGTTGCTTTTTGTCTTCTCTTACCTTCTGCTGGGAGAAAGGGCATTCACGACGAATAGATGAGATTGTTGAAGAAGGGACTCGGGACGGGATCAGAGAGGAAGCGAGATGTGCCGCCTTGCCGAGTGTTGAGTGGGAGTGTTTGCGGACTCGCGCAATCCCGCCTGCCCACAATGGCGTCTGAGGACTGATCCGGCATGGGCAGGAGAGACGTCCTCGAGAGCGCTCGTCGAGGACCTCTTCGCCCGTAATGGAGACGGCCGAGGCCGAGATCTCGCGACGGGAATCTCGCGCGCCAAAGAGCCTCGCCTTCCCCTTTTTCTTCTCGCCCTCCCGCTCTCTCCGTTATTAGTGTTGGCCGGAAGGGGTGAAGACGCTTTCGAGTATTTGGATTGGGCGTCGGTGAAGAGGTAGAAGCACGCATCTCACGCAGTTGATTGCAAAACACGGCACACTGCGAGGGAAATAGCTGGCAGCTAGGCGGTTATTAGCATTGCAATTGCCCGTGGTGGGGACGCCGTCGCTAATGAAGTGCTCGCGTGTTGGTGTGCGCGTCTCGTGGACGGGGAGCCGCGGAAATCACGGGAGAGCAAGGCCGCCTTACTCCTTTCGTCCAGCTGCTCCGAGATTCTCGTGCACTGCCACGACTAACGAAGGATATTCATATTAGTGATGTTGAGTGGAGGGCCGCGCGACTCGGAAGGCGCCAATCGCCGCTTCCATCATAGTCAGCAAGAGAGGGCGAGCAGGCGCCACCATCGACGCGTCAAAAATTGGAGATCGCTGCGAGGAAGCAGAGGGGCCGTGTCGAGCAAGGCGGTGATTGCGTCGTCGAGTAGCACTGGCGAGGTTTATTGCGGTCGGCCGGGGATTGTGCTCGTGAAACGTCAGTTGGCGACGCCTTTCCACTACGCGGGTTAACGATCGCCGTGACCGTGGCGAATTTCTCGCTCAAAAACAATTGCTCAAATTGCGTCTTCGAATTCCTCTTGGTAGTGGCTGGCGATCATTCGAAGGAGCGTCGAAAATCGAAGACGAAAGGGGAGCGTGACCGGAAAGGAGTCGAGGGACGGCGTCTCGCCGAGTCGAGGACTTCTCAAATTTAGCGAGAGGAAATGCCTCACGAACGCTGTCAATTTGGACTGAGTGTGGACGCATCTCATGGACTGGTCGAAGTATTGGCCGGGACTAGCACGCACCAAGGAATGATTTAGCCTCGACTTTGAAGAATGTGCAAGGGAGGGGGGGAGTGGAGTGTGATTTACGGTTTATTTTTGCACACCTCCGTGCGAGATGATGAGTGCCCGTCGGCTGGTGATAGAGATAAATGGTGCCAGTGACTCCCGCCTCCTCGCGTGATGGGTTTATGAACCAGAGAGGGGCTCTCTTCGGGTCATCCTCCTTCCTCTTCACAGACTGGCCACTGACAGGTGACTGTCAACAATAGAGGAAGCCTCCGTGTGAGATCCTGAAAGTGGGTGGGCCGGGCCTCCCTTTTGTCTAACGAATTGTTGACGGTGACACGTGTTCTCGCCGGTCGCTTCTGAGCGGGGGTCACAGGCCGCTCGAAGAATGGAAGGCGAAAGTCGCGCGCCATCTTTCACCAATTCGGCGCCGAGCAGCGATATGAGAGGAGACGAGGACGAGGAACAGTCCCTTGGCGGCGCCTCTTCTTTGTTCTCGTGCCGATCATTAAGCCATAAATTATCACCTTTTTGTCCCTTTCCACGCTGAGCCCAAGATCGAATGGACGTATGCGTGTGTGCTCGGGGAGAAAGGGCTTTCATGCCGGCAGACAGGTACACAGGTGGTCACAGGCCGAGGAGCGCACGCAAGCCTTTTGGCCACGCGGCGGTCTTCCTGTCTTGCGGGTCAGACCGATTTTTCCCTTCCTTTCAGCTCTGAATACGATTGAGGGAAACAAATCTTGGCCTTGTCGTGAGCGAAAGCCGCGCCGAAATTAATGAAGAAGACGCTGGAAGAGAGAGAAGATGGGACCGTGCAAGGCGCATATGGTTGAGGGAAGCTCGTCACAAAGAGGAGAATGTGCCCGCATGACAAATGCATAGACGGAGAACGGTGAATATCTTCCCGAGAGCCTGCTGCTGGACTGGGATGAAAGAACTGGAATTGCGCGATTTTAGGGAATGGCAGGCGGAAGCCTTTCTTCGCTCGCTTCAAGCTTCATTGAACAATTTGCCATTTCATGCGTTTGGCGGTCCTCTTTTGTACGACTTGGACCACATGCGCTCTCATTCACGTCGCTAAAGTACCAATCTGTTCGCAGCCTTTTTTGTCCTTGTCAATTCGTATGTAAATGGGTCCTCCTCGATCCTCTGTGTGCTGGCAAATGCGCGATTGGACATTTCGTGCGCATTTGTAATCGCGAGGACCGGATTTGTCAGGAAGGGGCCGGCCGTTCGTTTCTCGAGGCGAACGCAGTAAATGTCTCCCAGTCGTGCGATGTGCTCGTTCACGTAAGAGAGGACATGACCGCTGCGTAACGTCGCACTTCTTCCACAGGCACTTCGCTCGCAATGTGCATGGACGCATGATGCCGGCGATCGCTCCTCTCTCAGCGGACGCACGCATTTCACGCTCTTCACGGGCACACTTGGTGGTCAAATAGGACAGGGTCTCTCCCACAGCGATTCTGTAATTGAAGTCAGTTGGCTAGAGCCGGCTCAAAGTCTCCCACATGGAAACTCGAGTCGCGCGCTTCTCTAAAGGGGTCATTGCAAGTCTTCTAGTCATTCGATCCTGTGCTTTTCCGCACTCGAAGCGCCGAAATGGCTAGCTAGTAAGCCTTCAGCGGATCTCGTATATTTGCTGCAGCTGAGGTGTTTCTTTGCAGCTGCCTCGTGGATTTACACGCACATCTAATGGACGCGGGGCTGGAGGGTCTGGCTGTAAGCAGCTCTCGGCTCGTCTGTAATCCGTCGATGAACGCTCGCGGGGCTCCGAGGGAGAAGAGGGTCGCGTAATGAGTGCGCACCTGACTCGAAGGGGGAAGGGGCACCTTTCGTGGATGGCCGAGGTCACG
>JAQIXL010000351.1:0-35254 GCA_034700245.1 Poikilolaimus oxycercus
CTTTTAATCGAGCGAAACTTACGATTTCCAAGAGAAATTGGGTCGGAAAAGGGGCGTTCAACAAATTCAATGTTTCGTAAAGGAACATCACCTCAATTCGACATTGTTGAAGGACAGCATTTTCTTCGCTTACCGCTTGCCCGATGTGAACTAGGGTTGCGTAGGCAATGTTTCGACATTCGGCGCCGTGTGCTCTTCGCATAGTAGCCCTTTGACCGCGGCTCTTAGCCTTTGCGATTTGTGCCTCCTAAACAGGCGAAGTGCTTAATAAAATTTGAGGTATGCAGCTCACTGCCCGGATTTTGAGTTTCCTGCCATTCATGTAGTTCACCAAGCCGCCAGCTAGTAGCAGCAGAAACATTGAAATCGCCGCTACAGCATTGCATACCTCAACGACGATTGTCAATGAAAAGAAATGTGTAGTGGATAACTTACGGAGTAAGGGAAACCAGCCGGAAAGAAGCAGAGGCCTGGTGCCAAAGGCTTAATGTCTCCTTGCAGACAGATGTCCGACGCAGTCAATCCTATTCCAAAAAAGAGGGCGGATCCGATAAAGACGCCGACGAGAAGGGCGGTGTTGGATGTGGAGTATACAGCAACGGAGTAACTTCCAATGGAATAAGAAGTAGCTACTAAAACGGGAGTAGGGCACCGTAAAATTGCAATCATACGTACGGAAGAACGCCATTAAGAAGGTGATGTGATGCACAAAGAAGCTGTAGTTCACAAACTTCTTGTCCTCGATTTGGCACACCATTATTGTGCGGATGAGAAGATTGGTCACAGTGCTCACACAAGTGTTAATCTCTGACGAAACGTGGTCGTTTTAATTTGGCTTGAAAGCTCGCACTTACGCATTAAGAGCCGAATTAGTTTGAGGCCTTTTCGTAGTCGCGCGTCCATAAACACTTGCACGCAGTCATAGATGGAACAGCCCAAAAATAACGCATCCACGACCGTAAGGTGAGGCTTCACGAGGACATTCTAAAAACAAGAGAGTAAGCGAAACTAGCGACAGTTGACAAACACTTGCGGCGATACTCTTCAGCTTGTCCATTGGCGCCGATCTGCCCGTTCTCACAACGTACGACTTGGTGGCTGGAAGCTCAACCACAGACACGTCTTGTCCTACTGAAGGCTTCACCTCTCTTGCAGGCTAGGAGGCTGTGAGATTCGGGGGCAAAGCTCAGACACTGTTTGCCGCCATATTCGGTCGGTAACAATCCGAAGAGCTGCAAGAGACCAACAAAGGTTAAGATTTTATCTACAAGAGTTCGGACTGCATTAAAAACGCGCATAATGAATAGTCAATGAAATTGAAAGACTACTTTCCGGCAATTGCGATATCCTCGAACTTCAACACAACGCCGGAGTTCTGGCTCCCCTCCCTCTCGTTTTTTCTAGCGACGTTGCCTATAAATCTTCCTGTTGTCTCACGGCACGAATTTGAAAAATGAAGAACGCCATCTGGCTTCGACTCAAAATCAGCGCTGTTGCCGGCACATTTCTCGTATTCTCAACATTGCTCATCCAACGCTCAGCCTGCTTTTCGCGTGTGCGCTCTGCCGCTGAGGGACCGTCTTCAACAGATTTTGCGGTTTCAAATTTAAACCGCGGGAAACAAGACCAACAGTTGGCGCACCGCCGCTTTGGACGCTATCTACGCACAATATCTATTTGCTCTTACGGAGTTTTTAGAATCCGAGTTTCTTCGAGTTCAACAAACTTCGATGTGGAGAAGGACGAAAGCGTTAGCAGGGTGAAAATAATTTTTCTAGGGATTGGGCGTGTTGTGTCCCCAGGCACAACGACTGTTGCTTGTTAGCAAGTTTATTAGACAAGCAACTAAACAGAGAAGAACAACGGGAAAAGTGGGGAGAAGAAGGAAGGCAACCGCTCGAAGCGGAGGGAGACGAACGTCTGACGTGCCAAGGCAAGAGGCGCGAGGCAGAGGTCAGGTAAACCTCGTACAATAGCTAGATGGACAGACGGAGCTATGTACTGTACACAACAGGGCGTTTTTACAGCCCGGATAACTTCAAATTATTAGAGTCAATTAAGAACCGAAAATTCATTCACTAACGCGAAGTTCCGAACTGTCTAGAGCTTACAGGCAAATTTTTGTCCAGACCGGGCCCGCAGCTACGACGGGCCGGCCCGGACATCGCCATGGCTCACCGAAAAGGCGTCGGTTCGACTATTAATCAACTGGTGCATCCTCAGCGGATTCAAAAGCCATTTCCTTCAAAAAAAATCATGACGAACAAAATCGTGCCCTAAATTTTGCTCGCAATTCACTGAAACCTTGGGCATCTTAGGAAAATCTCGCATGAAATGAAGCGTCGTGGGAGGTAAACGACTTAATGGCCGGGAAACGCCACTAAACACGGCGATTCTTCCTAAGGAAAAGGCAGACAAAGGAGCAGTCAAGCGCCAGCGAACCTTTCTCTGCTTTCTAACTTGACCACCATTTTCCTCTACAGCCTATTTCTGCTTCGTCGTCAATTTGACGTGTTCTTCTCGACGATGCTCAGCAAGGCCAAAATCTCGCTTTCAACGAACGTTCGCCGTTTTGGCGGGATTCCTCTCTTCGACACCACAAGAGTCGACGCCCGTATGCGAGCATTTTTGTCTTTGATGCAACAAATGTTCAGTCCGGGACAAATGCGCCGAGGCACTTAAACGTGCCGATATGCGCGGAATTAGCGGACGCCCCGCTACGCCGAAGGATGTCGACGAGATTGTCTACTACTCGGCCAACGTTATTCCATACGTGAACTCCGTTTGCCGAGTGGGCTAGAGCCTTCTTCTTGGCATCATGACACTCATGTCAAGAATGAAAGGTGAATCAACGATGTTGTCTTGCAGCCCCTCGGCATGACGTCGCAGGACATGCTGCCGTTCCTCGACTGGCAAGCGCGCAAGTGTCTTCAGCAGTCATACTCCACCATTTACCATGATGAGCGAGGCTTCTTTGCAGGTGCAAGTATTTTTGAGTAAAGAGTTGTCGTGTAGGGGTGTCACTATGTGGCGCGCGAAACCGCAATGACTCCGATACAGGGCCGACACCGCAGAGCGAGCGCATGTTGGCATTAGGTAAGGAGTGCGATGAGACGCACTTTCACCTTTTCAGGCCGGATCTTAACAGATATCGGCAACAATTTCTGGACTCGCAATCCCGACGTGGACAAAGTCAACGCAGCTTTGTTCTTCCTAAATCGCATTACAGGTTCTTGGTTTGGAATCCTTTTTCCTCATGCCACTTCATCACAAGAAGGGGCTTAGCTATGACTTCTTCAATCGTTTGGACTACGACAAGCTTATGGCTAGATTCATGTTTCTTTCTAAACATTGCAGTGCAGAATGAGGGATTCGAGGGACTTTATGGAGAGCCTGTGGCTCTGGCCAGTCGCCGGGTCGGCGAAGGAGTTGGCATGGAGGTGAGTAGGCGCTTTTTTGGTTAAGTGGGGCGAAAGTTTAAAAAAGCTTTTGTTCTAGACATACAAGACTGTTTTTAAACATGTCGGGCCTGTTTAAACAACTACCAATTGTAAAATGTGTTTATGTGTTTTAGGTGGTTTATGAGGCGCCGATCAAGCTCTACACGTTCCCAGATGGGCGTAGGTTCCATCACGAAGATGGAATGACTGCTGCGTGTGCCGTTTTCTACAGATTTTAATTCTCACTTTAATTTTGACTGTCTTTTATCTTTTGCACGAGAAAGGGAACAATTAGTAAATCCTTTAGTAGTACTAGCATTCCAAGCGACTGAGGAGAATATTACGTTCTCTAATCATCAGACATGCATGGACTAGTCAGGGGCCCGTCTGATCAACAATTCCACAGTTCGAATATTTTGTGTGCACGCCGAATTGAATGCTAGAAAAACGCTGATTCAAACGGACCAACTTTTATTTTGGAATCGAAAGACAGCGACGGTAAACGTATTATCCCAGAAGATTTTCAGACGTATCCGTACGGCTATAATTAGGCTTCCTCAGCCCCCGGCTCGGAAAACGGTCCATTTGATTGAGAACGGCCAGGGAAAAAAACAGCATCAGAACCGGCTCGCGTCCACAAATGCAAGATGAGTGATGAAGAGGAGGAGCGCTGGTTGAGGCAAGACCCCAATCGGTTCTTCAGCGTTTTGCTCTTCAACCATTCTTCCCCGTTCCGCTTCAAAGCCTCTGTGAGGATGGACCACCTTACAACGATATTAGACGTGGTTGGTGAAATAACTTTTTGTTTTTCTCACATGCCATACAAAGCTCAGAATTTCTTGCGATGCCCCGTAATCACCATACCGGAACTCATTGCTACCGGCCTATCGATTGGAGAAGCAGTCGAAGCGTGGAGGGATACCCACATGCGGCGTAGTTTCAAGATTCTTCGAATCACCAGCGGTGAGTGTGGAATTTCGGTAACTGTGAAAACTTTAGCCGTGACTACGATAACGGCGGTTGGCACATGCCATGTGCTGCGGACGCTAATTTGGTGCCGAATTCAAGATGAAGCATGGATTGAAGCGACAGTTTATGTGCATCACATTCAGTTTCTCGAAATTTTCTGCTGTAAGTGGCCGGCAAGGCAAGATCGAGTAATTGCAGTGGCAACATCCACATCGATCGCTCAGTGGGCCCTCATGGCTTATGGTGTCTCGGATCTTCTAATTCTCGGATCAACATTCCTCGCTACATTGCTAACCGCGGGAGCGGCTGTGATTGCATCAAAGAAATGCGTTCGGCCAGAATTTTTCGGCGAAGTTGAAAACAGCGGCTATTGCTGGTTCGACGAACAGTCTGGGTACTCCGTAAGTGACAACAATCATTTTCATCTCGTCGTTTAATTAGACATGCCATTATGCTGGTATGTATGTTGAAGGAGTCTTGCTAGCTCTTGGTGGAGCTGCGTCTTGGGCCACCGGCAGGACTCTGAAACGACAAACCGTAAGCGAATAAGAACCTGAAAATGTGTGAAATTTTAATCTAGGAGAAAGCGCTTGAGAAAGCCCGAAGTGACCACGAGAAAGAAAAACTTCAGCGAGCATATGACCGAGAACGAAGATTCTACATTAATGCCAGACTCAGTCATGGCTTACAACTGGTAATATTTTGGTGCAACGTTCAAGCTTTTATGTAGTTCTTATTTGGTTACGAGCTTCTGTTCGCAGCTGGCGGGAAGTGCCCAATGAGCCTACGGTTCATTCTCGTGCGTTATACTCGAATATGAACACATGTTTATAGTTCTTCCTGGCGTTCGGTCTAGCTATGAATTCCACTGTTATGGCCAAACTCTGCCTCGTGGTTACAAAATATCTTGGAATTCTATATGAGGCGATCAGAGGATGTGTTGTCGGCCCTTCATCGATTCCGCAGCAAGGAAGCGGAGAAGGACAAGAAGAGCAAGAAGTTGAGGAACAAGAGCAGCAACAAGAAGAAAGCAAACTTTAAAACCTCCTTTATTGCTTGGGAGCGTCTCTTGCCCACGAAACTTATTTCTTCTCTACCTTTTGCATCTTACAGCAATAGGGAAATAAATCATTTGTTCAATGCTTCTATGAAGGGATCCATGGTTAGCTCCTAGAGTCGCTGTGATTGACTACTAGCAGTGGCTCACCGTTAGCTTTCTGGTACCGCATAACTACGCAGCCAACAACTCGTTTTGGACTAAGTTTCAGGCTGCAGCGCTGTAGCCAATTTGTTACGGAGTTTGAATGATTGTGTTTAAAAAATCTCGCATGAAATGAAGCGTCGTGGGAGGTAAACGACTTAATGGCCGGGAAACGCCACTAAACACGGCGATTCTTCCTAAGGAAAAGGCAGACAAAGGAGCAGTCAAGCGCCAGCGAACCTTTCTCTGCTTTCTAACTTGACCACCATTTTCCTCTACAGCCTATTTCTGCTTCGTCGTCAATTTGACGTGTTCTTCTCGACGATGCTCAGCAAGGCCAAAATCTCGCTTTCAACGAACGTTCGCCGTTTTGGCGGGATTCCTCTCTTCGACACCACAAGAGTCGACGCCCGTATGCGAGCATTTTTGTCTTTGATGCAACAAATGTTCAGTCCGGGACAAATGCGCCGAGGCACTTAAACGTGCCGATATGCGCGGAATTAGCGGACGCCCCGCTACGCCGAAGGATGTCGACGAGATTGTCTACTACTCGGCCAACGTTATGCCATTTGTGAACTCTCTCACCAGGGTAGGTTCTCGCCGCTTTAAGATTGAGGTGCAAATCCTTGTCGCCTATTGAGGGCAGGGAAGTAACAATTATCCTGCAGCCTCTCGGCATGACAGCTTTGGACGTGCTACCCTTCCTTGACTGGCAAGCGCGCAAGTGTCTTCAGCAGCCATACTCCACCATTTACCATGATGAGCGCGGCTTTTTCGCCGGTGAGTTCTTTCTTAAGAATATATTCGCATGGAGAAATTGAAGTTTTGGTGTATTGCCATTTCAAACGTTCAGGTGTCGCATTGTGTGGAGCACGAACCCGCAAAGACACTGACACCGGACCGACGCCCGTGGGAGAACTCATGCAGGTCTTCGGTAAATTTCTTTAATTCAAGATTTTGAACGCATAGCAAACCAATTGTTGAGCATGTTTTGTGCTTTACAGGCGGAATCTTGAAAGATCTTGGAGACAACTTCTGGAAGCTGTATCCAAAAATAGACAAAGTCCGTGTTTTCGTTTTCTCACAAACTTTTTAGGTTCTCGGTCTCGAGTCCTTCTTCCTCATGCCGCTTCATCAGAAACGGCGCATTTCGTACGACTTTTTCAAACGCTTGGACTATGACAAATTACTGGTCAGTCCTCAGAGCAATGCACAATGGTTGACCTGCAGACTGAGGGCTTCGAGGGTCTTTATGGCGAGCCGGTGGCTCTGGCCAGTCGTCGCGTCGGTGAAGGCGTCGACATGGAGGTGGAATAGTCAATCTCGTTTAAAACTTTTTTTTCAGGCTTCCTCAATATCGTAATGGATTTGCAGGTAGTGTACGAGGCACCAAAAAGTCTGTACAAGCTTCCCGATGGACGCGGCTTTCGTCACTCGGATGGAATGACCACTGCGTGCGTCGTTTTCTACAAGTTTTAAGCCTCGGCGATTTATTGCAACACTGTCGACGCATAGAGCTTCTTGCCTCACTGTGAGAAGGTTTGAATAATATCGCTCATTTGCGCCAGCGCTTCTCATTTGTTGCGTTTTGGCGGAATCGAAACACCGCTCTTTGTCCCAAGGAGCGAGTTGAAAAATGACGCCGTGCATCTGCTACGAATGTGCGCTGAACAGCGCAGCTGCCCGCTCTTATCGACGTTGCTCTCGCGCCTCACCCCAGACATAGCCGTAGGGAAGGGGGGGGGGGGGAATAGAAATAGGAATAGTTTATCAGTTTCGGCGCTTTAGCGCGTGACAATATGGAATAGAGAGGATGAGAGAGAGAGAGATAGCGGTGTGAGGTTCGAGGCCTCAATCTCCGAGCGCCAACATCCAGTTCGATCCATGCTCCCTCACAAGCGAGTCGCGCCAGCGAGGACGCTGACCACCCGAACGTCGCGTGAGATTTCTTGGGCACCAGTCGACGATCCGTCGTGGCCACCGATCACTGTTCATTGCGACGAGCTTCTTTGCCCAGTTGTGCTTCCTCTTTTCAGCTTCTTCTCGGGCGTCTCGTACCCCAGAGCGGCCTCTTAGCCAGTCATTGGTTCGACGGTGGAGGAGGCGGAAGCCGACAAGTACCCTTTCCGTGCCACGTTGCGCAACAGCAAGTTCTCTCCAGTCCGATTCGGTCTGTGTCCACGTCTCCGATGCATAGAGGAGGGAGGGAAGGACAACGGAGTTGAAGAGGCGATACTTGAGCTCTCTGGGAGTCCTCCGGCTGGTGTAGAATTCGCGGTGGCGGTTGACTGCTCCCCACGCGGCGCCGATTCTTCGTTTGAGTTCTGCCGTTCTGTCGTTGTTGAAGGTTACAACGCGACCGAGGTAGGAGAAGGAGGCGACGGCTGAGAATGAGATCGGGCTCCCGTGGACTTGAAGTAGAGTCGAGACGAGGTTTGCCATTGTCACCGTCTTCTTCTCGTTGATCTCGAGACCGATGTGTGAACATGCCGTGTCAAGGTCGTCGAGCATCGATTGAAGTTCTTGTGTCGATGAGGCAATCTGCGTCACGTCGTTAGCGAAGGCGATGTGAGTGAGGCGGCGGCCGTCGATGAGTAGACCTCGATCTCCCCAGTCGACTTCTCGTAATGCGACTTCGAGGGCGGCGATGAAGGCGCGTGGCGAGAAGGCATCACCTTGCCGTACTCCTCGATGGATGTCGATCTTCACTCGCGATTCTCCAATGGCAATGGTGGAGACTGAAGTGTCGGCGATGGATTGGAGTGTCGAGATGAGATCCGCGTCAATTCCCATTCTTTGCAGCGAGGAGTAGACAGCGTTGCTCTCAACCGAGTCGAATGCCTTTCGGAAGTCGATGAAGGCGAGGGCGAGAGGGTACTGGTACTCGTGGGACTTGGCGATGAGCTCGGTGATGACGAAGATCGCATCGGTGGTCCCTCTTCCCGGTCGGAATCCATATTGCTCTTCTTCTAGTTCCTCCTCGAGACGACGCTCGGTCCTCGTGCACGGGGGGGGGGGGAAGAATTT
This sequence comes from Poikilolaimus oxycercus, assembly GCA_034700245.1. NCBI lineage: Eukaryota > Metazoa > Nematoda > Chromadorea > Rhabditida > Rhabditidae > Poikilolaimus > Poikilolaimus oxycercus. Next base: position 8,638 of record JAQIXL010000351.1, read on the forward strand.
AGTTTGCGTCAAATTTTGCTACACAAGAGGAGCACGGGAGGTATATGAGAAAGTTTTTTGACCTTCTCTTGGCAGAGGGTCAAACGGGTGGCGTCTTCGACATGGCCAAATCCCGTCAGGATCGGATTCCGAGTCAGATTCCCAGCCAATTTGTACCGATGATCTACGATACTTCTACCCCTCAAGAGACATACTGACCAGAGGGGTCAAGACGAACAAAATGAGCTATTGAACACCAGAAAAGGCTGAATCTTCAGCAAAATTAGACCTGTGCCAAACTCGGTGCCGAGATGGTCCATTGGTAAAAAAAAGTCTCTCATATCTGTTTTCCCTGAGCCAAGCCTCGTCTCCACTAACACAGTCAGCAAAATCCCTGGGATGAAAAACTTGAATCTCTCATTTTTTCTGTTATTCCATCTTCGCAATAAGATCTTTCATTGCTTATGGCGACATTGATTTCGATTATTCGCCGTTTTGACTTTTGACACGTTGACACATAAAGTGTCGGTCGAGAATTCCCCTCCCCCTCCCATTTTCATCTCCTAAAAAGCGATGTGCTGTCGTTTCGGTCGTCTCGCCATCCTAACTCTTACCGTCGGTCTCTTTCTTCCTCGTAAGTCAAAGGATGTACGTGAAATAATCTATGAAGAGATTCCGGCAAAGCCCCTCAACGGGTCGCTCGTCGACGCCGTTCTCGCGGGAGCCTTTGCCAGCTTCGACGCCAACGACGATGGAAGCGTGACTGTAGCCGAATTCAACGCACGAATCAAGAAATTCGATGCAGACGGAGATGGTTTCATCACAAAGAAGGAATTCCGTAAAAGCGAAGAAGAGATGCTGAAGAAGGTCGAATTCGAATCAGCAAACGATTGTTTTAGGTCGGTGTGTCACCGGAGGGAGCCGACGCCGCCTTCCCGCTCTACGATCTCAACCGCGACGAGCAGATCGACAAGTCGGAGGCGGCCGCCTTCTTCAAGTTGCTCGATGCAAATAAGGACATGAAGCTGACTAGGAACGAGTTTCGCGCCGACACGCTTCGCGCTCTCGACAAAGATCGCGAAGCCGGACTTATTTAGAGTTGCTGAGCGATAAAGCTGCTTAACACTCGTTCTATAGAGAGGGTTTTCTAGCAAGTTTCCAGTTTTCCTAAGTTTTAATGTCATTATGGTGAGCAACCATGACGAACATTTTCTTTCTTCGACATAGGCATTCCAGTGAAAACTACTCCGGAGGCACTCTGGCCTCAAAATTTCACGATTTCGTAAATATTTTTCACCGCTTCTGATTTCTAATGTAAGCTAAGAATCGCGTATGAATGTTTTCCGTGCCAGAATTTAGCGCGGACTCTCTTGTAACTTCCCATTGCTAGTTGAAACCAGAACCATCGCGATCTCGGGTTTGTTTGAAGGTTGAGCCGGCGGCCTTTCGTCCTCGTCACCTGCGTCGCCCCTCTGTCTCCTCCCTTCCTACATCCCTACAAATAAACTTCTTCCGTGAGAAGATCCTAATTGGAGAAGTGGTACTTGATTTAGTTTGTCTATTGACTCTCTCATTAAGAGTTTATTGAGTATGCTGCTCAAGGATGGTAATCAGATCACGACGAATGTCGTTGCGCAACTCCTCCAGCGACAACACACCATCGTGGTCGTCGTCCATTGCATCAAAAACATTTGCCAACTCCTTCACGGCGAGCTGTCCATCGTGGTTCTTGTCGTAATTGGGGAAGGCCAAGGCGGACCAGCGATCGGCCACCTCTTTGCTGAGTCCCAGAAGTTTGATGATGACCGAATCACTACCATCCGCGTACTCGCGAAGGCTGAGTGCTCGGTCATTGTTGACATCCATAGAAGCGAGATGGCGAAGGAATTCGGCCTTCGGCAGTAGTCCGTCCTTGTTTAAGTCATAGTGCTTAAAGGTCTCGACGGTGATTCTGTCTGCCAGGTTCGAGACTTTTTCTCCAAAAGCCGCTTGTAGGCCTGAAAAGAAGTGATAGGAGTGCGTAAACCTCACTGAGAAATGCGATGAAAAGGCGAATCATGTGGAGCGACGAGAAGATTGACGATGCTTGGTAAAGACTAACAATGAGAAATGTCTTCTCAAAGCGATTCGAGAAGCCTAGAAACAATTCTCGGCGTCTACTCTGTCAACGTGGCCTTAAAGGGCATGGATGTTTCTAGCGTTATTTCCCATGATTTCAGACTTTCTCGGCCTTTCAGCGACAGTTTTTCACGATAGCCCATGAATTGAGAGATATTTTTTTTGCTGTAGTTTAGAGAATGGTTTGGGGTGGACCCTTATATTTTGAAACCAGCTTTTGATCGTCTTCTTAACATAAAGAAATTTGTCGCAAATAATGCGGTGTACGGGGACAAACGACATAATTAAAGCACGCCGCAGTGACAGCGCAACAGAAGAACGAAGGGTATCTTCAACTTGTGGAGAGAGAATAGACGGGGGACGAAAAATTTGTCGTGCCATAATCCTTGATGTCTTCCTCCAAAGAGAGACCCGAAGGACTAGAGGAATAAGAAGAAGCACGAGGACACGGAGAAAATCCCGCACTATAAAACCACCCCTTCTAGTTGCATCAAGGCCTTCGATAAACGTCTACATCCTAGAAGCGTTGTCGTCGTGAGATGAGTCTAGCTGATTAGCTCGGTGAAAACAAGATCATACACTCCTGCCACCCGTCCTCAGCCCCCTTGATCAGCGACTCCATGGGGGAAGTTTCCTTTGGTGGTGAAGCGAGAAAAGAGCGTGAAATATCCATGACCAAAAGGAAACTTCCCCCTTTTCTCGCCCTTTGGGCCTCTATCGAGATAGAAATTCAAATTTGATTTGATCCCCGCAGCCCTCGTCGAAATCGTTGCAAAGAGGAAAGGGCGGGAGAGGTCGTTTGAAAAGACCGGTCGAGTTCAGCTGCGCATTTCAGCCAGATGGCCTTGCGTCATTCTTCAAGTTCACCCCTGTGACTGTCGAGGTCGAGGTCGCCCGCAGGCACATAAACACGAGGGCGCTGGCAAGTATTCTCGTGCCTTAACAGCTTGTCAATCTTTTTTCCCTTGAAATCCGATAACGAAGATTTTTCGAAAATCTTCCTTTTTGCGAATCGTCGTTTAGCAGTCTTTTGTCTGGTACCGATGAAAGATGTGTTTGGAAATGTTGCAATCTAAAGGTGAAATGACTGCTGTCGACATCGATTAGAGGTCGGCGACCCTTGCCCGCGTAATGGGGCTGGCTCCCATCCGGCAAAAACCGGGATGAGAGAGGAAAGGAGGGGGATTCCCGAGAGCGAGAAGCTCAATCCATGCCATTGCTTCGCAACAATCTCACCTGAGCGTACACTCGCAAGCCGCTCGCCGGGCCCGACATGGAGCAGCTGAAGAAGGTAATGACTGTGGTAAGTCTTCTTTTCGCTTCAAAAATTGCAACATATTTCAGAATCTTCTCTGGAAACCGCACATTACCGCTATCGAAATGGCGCTTTTCGCTCTTTCTTCATACGACCTGTGGCTGGTGATGCGTGAAGCAAGATTGCGCAAGTCACTCAAAGTTCTTCGCTTCTTCACCCGTAAGTGTAATGCTTCAAATGCTTCGCATTCGTCTACAATTTGCTTAGAAGCCAACACTTTGGCCGCAATTTTTGTGGGTCTGCTACTCAGAACGATGGTGATGTGCGAGGAACGCGACGCCGGGTGGATTTGGAGGGTGTTCACCACTCATCACTGCCTGTTTCTTCTTGTCTTTTACCGTAAGCTTGTTTGAAAGCGACTGACGTTCCGCTTCAGTGCCGACTGCCTTTTCAACGGCGCAATATGGACTCTTAGAGCACGACGCATCGGATGGTCTCATGCTCTCCCTTGCCTTCATTGGCGGTGTCTTCGCCACCGGCGTGGCTATTACTGCTTCGGGAGAATGTCTTCACGATGAGATGAAGGAGCTAGCGCCCAACTTTTGCTTCTTTCCCGAGGAATCCTCATACAAGGCAAGCTTTACAAAAAGCAACAAACAATTTTTCTTTCAGGTGTGCAATATTGTGGCTCTGAGCGCGATGCTCGCTTTTCTCTTAATCGGCGGGGCGACGAATGCCATCAACGCGAAGACAATGCGAACGCGTTCGGTCAGTTCTCGTATGACTGAAGAACGATTCACGATTTACAGGACAAGCTCTTGGCCGAGGCTAAAACCGCCGTCCTTCGCAGGAAATGCAGAAAGACTGTTAAAGCTGAGCGCCGTTTTATTATTTACTCCACAACCTCGCACATTACCCAAATTGTAAGCGAAAAACTATATTTTGAAAGCGAGCATACGCATTACAGATTTGCTTCCTGTACGAGCTCGCTCAAGCGCTCAAGTGGCGTCCCCCCTCATGGATTCTGGTTGAGACTGTGAGTGAGCTTCGTCTTGAAGAATGCATTGAGAGCAGTTCTTTTTGTTCTTCGCGATCGCATGCAACGGCAGCGTGCTTGCGAGACTCGCTGCCCAACGAAAGAGGATTTTGCGTCTCGTTCTAGGATGCATTCAACTCGGCCGAAATTAGAAGAACGAAGTCGAATACGAAGAAGCATCTCGACTGCAGCTATCAGTGATTTCGTTTTCTCGGTTAACGAACTTCTTCAAGTACTCGTCGTCGTGTAGCTTGATAAAGTGACGTGTGAATTATCTCGACGACTTGTTGCGAGCAAACATTGGACAAAAACAATTCCGATGTCTCTTCGAGGCACACTGCTCACAATCAGTGTCACATTCATGAATAACTCCCCGTGTTCATTTGGATTATTTGGTCGAGCTTTTGACACGAGTGGATCTCACTGTTCTCGCTTCACAACACGACTTTTCTTTGTGGAACCGTGTGGTTTAGTGAACCGTTGTGTGCTCACTGCCAGTGGTATGTAGACCAATCGGTGCGGAGAGAATATTAGCAGTCCTCGGTTTCGTTTCATTATGGCAAGTGAATTCAAATCACGTCGAAATTCTCTTAATTTAGCGCCTTTCGCGTGTTCATTATGAGACGCCGTGGCGCTTTGGTAAATTACTGAGTTCTCCTGAAAAATTACCCTTTGTGGTCAGACTGAGCAACGACAGCGACAAACAAAGAGCCGTTGTGCACAACAAATGCGCCGGCCGGCCGGCGCAGCTGTCAGTCTTTTACTGCTCTACAGTTTCTTTGCGACACTTTTATCGACGTGCAGCTGTTCAACGCCTGCACTTTCCATCGCTTTACTTGGAACGCTTCCATCCTCCCCTCCCCCCTCCCCTTTCCTCCACATCGGCAGTAAACGTCGTTGGAATTCAGAGGCTTCATTTTGCGCAACACTTCATGACGAAGATCTCTAAATTGTAGAATATGAGTTCTCAACGCCACAATGATTTCTCCAGACTTCCTCGATATTTTTGTTCTCCTTTTTGAATTGACGCTTCCTTCTTCTTCCACCGCTTGCGCGCAGTCCAGGCTCGCGGGTCATTTTTTCACGTTTCATTTTTTCCTCCTGCGTTTTTTAAAAGCTTTGCGAATGATTGCTCGCATGTTCGCCATTGTCACATGCTCTGGCACGCGAGTCGATAGTCGCCCGACAGTGGCCCGAAGTTCAGTGCGGCGTCAATGAATTCAGACCATTGTCGGCTTCTAGAGGAAACTTTAGCCTCATTGACAAAGGGTTCGACATCACTTCAAGGTTTGAATTATCATTTTGCCCGATCTTTATTGATGTCTGGCGGAACATCGAGCATGGCGTCTGAGTGGTTGCCCATGTGCGGGGGGGAGACAAGTTTCTTTCTGCTTTAGTTTTCGATGTCCGCAGCTTCACGCAACAGCCTCTTCGTTCACTCCTCAATTCTTTCAATTTCATTTTGAAGTGGAATTTCATTTCAGGGGTTCATCATGAGTCGCAAGCACTAGACCTTTATATTTGTTTCGAATCCTTCAGTTACTAAATAGGGCACACCAATTCTCGTCCTACTTCATCTTCGCTTTCAGACTTTTTTGGCTTCAGTAAGTTTCTCACAATGAGTACGCATTTTTGCAAGCTTTTTGATGCGAAAATTAGGGGTCTGGGCCCCTAACAAATGGCGCTCACTTTCACCATAAACGCAACTTTTTACGGTGATTACGATGCCGCTTTCAGTTTCTGCAGAAGACCAACGGTTCAAAAACGGCTCAAAAGATGTGAGATGCCAAATAATCATAGCAAATGGCCACCGTGACAGGATGTTCTTCCCCTGTGAGACGCGCTCCCATAACTTTTGGGGACCTCGTCGAGGTCCCCATAACTTTTCGACCGTCGGAGCCTGTTTGGTCTTAAGAAAGAACAAAATGTTCTAGCCATAAGTTATGGCATACTTCTGTTGGCATTTGCTTTTACCCATCTAGACCGCGTCTTCAAGCATAAACATTCTCCTAGACAGTGAACGGTGTAGGCAACTAGAACGCGGAAAAAACGAAGAACCAAAACTCGCTCCCATAAGTTATGGGAGCGTCCCATAGCTTATGGGAGGGCCATTTGCTACGGGCCCTGGATTCCTACGATTAATTACGTTCAATCTTATTTTCTAATTGCCTTCACGATCTTATTCGATTCTTTCTTAACCAACTCGACATCCTGATGATTGCCGTAACACGCTCGCTTCACGCCCCTTTCGCAAAGAGTTAATTGCTATGCTCAATTATAGATTCGACTCGTTAGTAGGGAAGGATGAGCGCAGAAGTTGCTTCAAATCCCTTCTACTCTGTCATGACGCTGATCAAAACGCCGCCTTTCCTTCTAACAACGCTTCTTCAACAGGCTCTAGACAATCGGTTAGTCTTTCGGGGTTACCTTTCCTTGCCTTTTTGGGGCGTCTTTAGATATTCTTTCACAGGGCAAAAAACAGCCGTGACGTCTGGAATGATGTTTGCTCACAATCAGCATCCTCTAGGATTGAAAGTGAGTTTCTGTAAGGATAGAAAAGAAACAATATGTCCGTGACATCGGCCGGATTGCAACGGCGATGAGCCTGGCGCCATAGTATCGTCAGCTTCTATCGAGAATTCCTTGGTCTTTCGCAAATTTGATTGACAAGAGGCCACTCTCCTTCTGACCGTGTTCGACCGTTTGTCGTCGCGGAATCTTAAGACGCTGTACTGAAAACGTAAGTTTTACTTACACATCCCTTATTTTGATTTGAAGCCGACATATTTCGATCCCTCAAAGGAGCTCGTAATAATGAGTCGAGAATCACGACATTTATTCAGATAATCAGCTGAACAGCGTGTCACGAAAACAACGTTTCAGTTACGTGGGTCCTTTGCAAATGGGAGCATCCTCTGCCTGAGTAATCTTGGCGTATTGCTTGGTACAAAACCCAGTTTTCTTGGCGCCCACAGCAGAGATCTGAATTTTGGATATGTTGTAGAGCTCAAAATTCTGAGTCGGATAGGTGGGAGCTACGAGGGGAGACCCCCAAATACGCGTGTACTAGGATGATCTAGAAGATTTTTGCCATTTCTCAAAGTATCTCAAATAGTAGCGCTTCAAAACTTTTCCCCAGCCCCATGCGCCCAGTCCAAAGGCGCCACTTTTTGATATTTTGTTCAGCGTGAAATTCTGAGCTGGCTAGGTGTGTAACCGAGATGGGTCGACATCAAATTAGCCTCTTGAAGTCTTTAAAGAAAGCCAGGGTGTACTGTAATCGTCTTTAAACCCGCATTCTTTCAGATTTACTTCAAACTATTCACGTATGTTGATGAAAACAACAAAGTCTTGGGATTGCTCTTGACGATCACGAAAGATCGACGACACGCGTTCCTAGACGTTCATAGCAAACAGGGAAAGGTAGCTTGTTCATTTTTTGTTTGAGTTTGGAGGTTTAAGAGTAGTTGAAAGATTCGTTCTTGGATGCTGTAACGTCTGTCGAGTAAAAAAGTGTGATGGGAACAAGGAGAGCATCTCAGATGGCCACTTTTTTCCAATTTTCGTCTGGAAAACAATGACCACGTTGCGAGGCGGCGTGCACAGTATTGCCTTTCTCTTTCACACGCGTATAATGAGTGGGTCAGAAAAAAGAAGAACTTGTCCGGGCGTCGCCTTTCCGACGCAAACCAACTGAACTTCAGATGCTTTTTCGCTGCAAACACAGATTCTATGGAGCCGGAAACATGTTGGAGAATCGTCAAATTCACAGCAGAGCCAACGGTTGCGCTTGCAATATTGCAAGCTCATCGGTGAAGAATGATAATGAAGGAATTCGAGAGGGCGCCGCGGATGATGAAGAGGTGGAGCATGGCGCACAACCACCGCTCTCAGGCTTGTCTCCCGTCTCCTTGGCTTTCGAGATGGAGACGGCCTCTCTCTGGCTTCTTCTGGACAAGGTTTGTGTTTGCACTGATTGTCCTTTAGTGACGCTCCAAATCAGGTTTTCAATGAATACCGAATCGTGACGTCCGTCGAGATCTTCGTGATGAGCCTTCAAGCCCAGGAGCTTTTCTTCATCATCAACAACGACAAGCAGAACTCTTCAATCCGGATGGTTGGAACTGCGGAAGGTACATGGCTTTCCAGTAGAAACTGGTTGATTAGGTGCTAATGCACTCATTGGCTTTTGCCTCTCGTTGATGTTACGAGCACTCATTCAATGCGTGGGTTGGAACGTGAAGCTACTTGTTCGCTGGGTTTTCTTTTTGCACCATCTCCAAATTTCCTACGTTTTCGCATGTAAGTCGTTTTAAAATCTTCGATATAACACCGGGCACACTTTTAGTGCCAACGTTGAGGAGCGCCATCGTCGCGCTGTGCTTGAGGCACCACCTGCAGCCCCATCTCAATAAAATCATCATCGGCAGCGCCATTATGATGTCACTCAGCGTCTTTGGCTACATCAGCTACGCTTCCTACATCTGCATACGAGCAGAGGACTTCCGTCATCTCGATCCGTCAGTGTGCTTCTTCAAAAGAAACTCTCAGCGCATAGTGAGTTTTGAACGCCCACCTAATCTTGCCGGTTCAGACATGCCACCAGTTTTCTTTCGTGCTCGTAGTTATACTACTAGTCGTCGCAGCTGTTGCGAACGCATCTACCGGCGACATTCTGTGGCGTCGATATGTGAGTGAAATTTATCGGATCCAATGTGAGCATTTGCTGCTTTCAGAAGCGGGCCAAGGCTGAACTGAATACAATGCCTTTGAGCGTGGAGGTGCAGCGACGCGAACGCAGGGCCGAAGACATGGACAAGCGACACGCACTTCACTCTCTCCTTTCGCTGATAATCCCACTTGTTAGTTTTGCTCCAAAGACAGTTAAGCGGTTTTAGCTCTACCTTGTCTACGAATATATCCGGGCGAAAGACTATTCACTCCCACACTGGCTGGAATATGATGCAGTTATGGGCTTCATTAATTTGAAAACCAGTTCAGTTTTTCATTGGCGCCAGTATGGCCTCCTCGGCATCTACGATCTCCACGATCATCTGCTACCCAGAATCGAGATGCAAATATTGGCCGTTTTGGGCTCTCGCCCAGCTTCGGAAGCAATTCAACCCTCAACAAGGCCCGGTGCAGATCAATGAGGAGAACGTAGACCCAGAAGACGAGACGGTCAACTAGATTGTGTTAAAAACCGAGTGTGTGCTATGCAAAATTGTTTTTTATGATGCGATACGAAAGATGTTTTGAATAAACACGGCTTCTTTGTTAAGAACTAAGAACTAGTGGTTTGATGGGATCGTTAAAAAAATGGAGGATCAGTCGTAAATTTTGGAAGTGGAGCTTGATTTAGTCGCTCTGAAACAAGGGTCAGTTGGCAGAAACTCTTACCCGCTTTGGACTCTTGCTTAAGAGCTGACCCAGTCGCAGTGTTGATGCGAAACAAACCCCGTTCAGCCTTAAAAAACTATTGTAAAGTCGTGACTAAGTAAATACGCCATTTTTGATTCCGCTCCTTCCAGACGGTTTTAGTGTTTTCATTCTCGTGTAAAAATTGTCGCTGAATGACCGAGGAAACTTGAAATAGCTAGAAAAGACGCAAGAAATGTCGCCACTTAATTGGACCGCGCTCGTGGTAGAGTATAGAATGGTTTATGGTGTCTTCCATATCGTCCCATTCCACAATGCTCCACGTCTTATTGTTAGGTTTTGTTGTTTGCTTTTTATTATGCCAAAATTCTCCTAATTTAGCGTCTCACGCGTGTTCATTGTGAGACGCCGTGGCGCCTTGGTAAATTGCTGAGTTCTCCTGAAAAATTACCCTTTGTGGTCAAACTGAGCAACGGCAGCGACAAACAAAGAGCCGTTGTGCACAACAAATGCGCCGGCCGGCCGGCGCAGCTGTGAATTTTGCCAGACTTCGTGCGCCCGTGCTAAGGAGGCGACTCGCCGCGTCACTAGCAAGCATTTGATCTGTTTATTCGTCATACTTTCCTTGCGGCACTTTTATCCACGTGCACTTGACACCGTGAAAGCATCTTCTTACAATAGTCAAACAATCAGAAGCCTTACTTTGAACACGACGTCAATAATTCCCATCTCTTGACTTTTCCGCTCAAAATAATCGGCGGGCGTCTTTATGTGCTTGGCTGAGCGAAGATGCAAATTCACTGTCGTCAATGCTCTGTTTCTATCTTGGAAGGCTAATCCGTTTTCTCAAAAACATTTTGTTCAAGCAAGAACTCGAGCATGTGCTCTGTGGGCCTTTTGCCTATGGCGTCGCCTTGCTCAAGTGATGTTGTCTATCGGTTGCGGTCTCAAAAGCTCGGAAAGCTTTTTTCTTTTCATCGCTGAGTCACGCATCAAACAGACAACACGTATTCTGTTTTTCATCAGTAAGCTACTATAAGTAATTGACTTTTGCCAGATTGGCAATCTTGCACTTGCAGAAAGACTTGAACTTTTCCTCGTCGATTATTGCGGTTCTAGTGGTTCTAAATGGATTGCCTGATAAGAGCTTTTGTCTTCGTCGATTGTTGAATGCTTTTGATACATGCTTCCTGTCTACTCGCGGCGTTTAAACAATCGTTTCGCGCCTGGCCTGCCTCCTATGCGATAACCCAAGTGCTCAATTCTAGATTCTCATTTTTATCAAAGAGGTTCGATCACAGTCAACTTCGTTCAACGCTCCGACGAAGCTGATGACTCTTCTCATCGGGCAATGAACTTCTAATACTTCTCATGAAAATCAGTTAGTGTTTATGGATTGCCTACCCTTCCCTTTTGGGGCTTTTGGGTTTTCCTTTTCTTGCAGGATTTTCAGGTACCTCTTTCAGGTAACACGTACCGTGCTTGTCCCTTGGTTTCCTTGCTTTTCCTGCTAATTGGGGGTCTTTCTTTACGAACTCTGTCTCTTCGCGAGGCGTTTCTCCTCTAAAGTGGAATTGCTTCTTCTCTTTTGTCTGGCCTTGTAACAAACGGTGAAAGCGACAAACGCGCGCCTTCAAAACGTTGGATTGCTGACCTTACTTCGCGCTTAAGGGGTGATGGGACAGCCGACAATGAGAAAAGTTGTAGTGATCGCTTCTTTTATTCGCTAAGACTGTCAAATAACAAGCCATATAGTGACTGTTTTTGCAATTAAAAAGCTTTTCCACTACAGTTCAAGTGCTTCTCATGGCCTTTAAGGACTACGACAAGTATGTATGTCTTCATAATAGGGCATTTGTGTTTTGCGTAGATTCATGTGAGAGAGGGATCATGCAAGGGAGGGAGGGCGGAGGTGAGCAGAGCAATTCCGGCTCTTGTTATACATCTTAGCCTTTGTCTCGGAATGTGTTGTCACGACACTTTTGTCCTCATATTACACAGTTCTCTCCGTAATGCCCTTTTGCGGCGTTTCATCCTGTCCACTCAGGCAAAGAATCTTGGTGGAGTGCTTTTTTGCAGCGTATTCCTTGCTAAATTGCGAAAGTTTGCACACTCTGTGTGAGATAGCATTTTACTTGAACTTAAAATCCCTTTACTTCAGAGAACCATTTGGCATTTGGGACATTGTGACATTGTAACATCCTGACATTTTGGACCGTTTTCGAACACCAATGGTCCAATTCTTACGAAATTTGGCACACATATACAACTTTTCACGGCGCTTCTAATGGTACTAAGCATGACTGGGGTAAACTTCGGAAAACTTTATCAAGAAGTAAAAAATATGATTTTGAGCCGTTTAGACCCAAACAATTGGCCATTCCATCCATTTGGCTTAGTGGACACCATGGTGTTCTCTCATACCAAGGACCCGGGTTCAATCCCCGTCACTCATAATCCTTTTGCCTCTTTTATTGGTATTGTTTTATTGCTGCATTGGGCTCTCTGACCCCTCGGGAACCCATCGAGGATGTTTTCTCTTACAAGCATAGCAATGAGATTTCTTTGTTTTTTCTTACCATGATTAGCCGGTCACCACGGTGAGCCCTCTTCCTTAGTGTCGCGAAAGGCCTCTTCCGAAGTAGAAAACTGGGCTTCTCTCGTTCGCACCACGATGACCTTTCGCCATGACGGACCTTTCTGTGCCATGAAGGGCCTCTTGAATAATATCTATAATAGTGGAATTTCTCCTAATTGTTACTGTTAGCGCCATAAAAAAAAACGTTGTGCGTTTTCCTTAGAACCACGATGGGCCTCTTCCTTAGAATCATGAACAATGAAAAAGATGCTGGGAAGTCTGGAAGTCTTAGGTAGATGATGCCTTTCTTAGTAACACGATGGGCCTTACCTTAGAACCACGAGTGGCCCCTTCAATAATATAAGAATTTTTTCCTTAATATCATGGAGGTACTTCTTCTTAGAACTACGCAGAATCTTTACTTAGTTGCGTTGATCCTTAGTGACGTGATGGGCCTCTTCAATTCTATTATCATAGTGAACTCCTCCTTATTCGTAGTATTTGTACCATAAACACAACGATGGGGTCTTCCTTAGAACCATGATGAGCCTTCTCCTTAGCACCACGAGGTTTTTTCCTTAGAAGCCGAACCATGAAAAACGAACTGGGAAGTCTGGAAGTCTTGTACGACAGAAGATTGCCTTAGTGCCATGGCAAGTCTTTGCGCCCATTCTCCTTGGCGTCATTCCTTGGTCCCTTGGTCCTTAGTCCCTTAATATTAGTTGCTACTCCCTTAGTCCTTAGTTCCCCATCGCTAGTTTAACGCTGGAATTTTCGTCATAGAAGCAACAATTAGTGGATACAATAAAACTTTTTAGTAAATTTTAATTAAAAAGAATTTGCATAAGCCATCGGGAAATAATTTGATCTGGTATTCCATCGCAAAAGCTCTCTGTGAAGTTGAGCCTTCATTTGCCTGGCTACCAAGGCCGGTGACTGCATGTGGCAATGGTTCGGGTCGTCCATGCGTCAGGACGATCGCCGCGCCAGTCATCTGAACCCACTTCAAGGTAAATGAAGACCCACCCCATTCGTCTGTCTATCACAGACGACACGAAATGCTCCTCTTTGACGGCCTAGCCTAGGAAGCCACAGAGATAATTACGCAAGTCGTTTGTGGTAGTGAGTGGTGGGTGTTCGCGAGAACTGATCTGGAGGTGAAAACCAGCCCTTTCCTCGTAATCGGCTTTCTTCACTGCACTCTCGTCAAAACGAGTCATATGGGAGAGCAACTTGAAGATCGAGTCATCTATTGACGCTTTTATGAGGCCGTTTATTTGCCCTGAAATCGACAAAAGTTGAAATCCACGCGAACAAATAATCAATGAATGGGAAAACGGCGTCGGGTAGTGAAATGTGCGGCCAGAAGAGTCGAAAGAAAAGGACGCAAATGACGCATCGCTGTCTTCGTCATCCTCTCTGCCGCCTTCCCTTCCTCTGTACGCCCGAACCAGGCCCTCCATAGATTTTGCAATTTTTCTTCGACAATTTGAGCGGTCTCGAGATCGGGGTTGAAACGAGTAAACCCCGAAAAACCCCGATTTTTTTGAACCCCGAAAAACCCCGACCCCGAATACCCCGATTTTTTGAAACCCCGAAAAACCCCGACCCCGAATACCCCGATTTCTTGAAACCCCGAAAAACACCGACCCCGAAAACCCCGAGTTTTCAGCCCCGAAACCCAACCCTAGTGTGCACACTCCATCGTCAAGTCTCCACTAACAAAACATGGTTCACATTTCCAAAAGAAAATCCACTTCGAGCCCAAGCTTCGTGATGCTTTTGAAGATGTTTCACATCCACATCCATTTCGTCAGTGATATGTCATCAACTCTCGAAATCTGCAGATGTATCTCTGCGAAATGTCAAATGGTATGTTTCTTTTCCATCTTTGAGGAAAGAAAGCAAAAGCAATCCCATCTATGGAGATTCTATGAGAAATCTTTTTTTCTGGATAATTTCAAACTCTAGCAATGCCACGACAAGTAGGAAACAATCCTAGGCTTGCAAACATTCTCGTTTTGAATGTTCCGATGCCTTTTCAACAAAGTCGTTTCCCCAAGACTAGACATCTTTTATATTTCTGCCGTTTTTAATGAGGATTTCTGAACGCCGATCGTGCTAAGGGCTTTCTAACTCACATGTTATCGATCTGTGACATCGCGCGGGATAAGACAAATGACAACTAGCGCCGTGCTACTTTTCAGTAGATTGGGCATGAGCGTTGTTTGCAAAACTTGCCGATTGAGTCACATTGGACATAATACTACAATACATGCGTGGCTGTCGCAATATCACTTTTATCTCTTTAATGTTCTGTCATCAACTCTCGAAAGTTCCTTTGTTTGACTTCCTAGAATAAGCAATGTCATCCATTGACATTCTTTGAGAGACCAGCGGCGCTACGCGCCACTGGCGCGTACACGCTGATGGGCGACGGGCAAAACTACACCTCCTCCTCATTCATCCTCATCCTCTCGACTTTTGAAGCAGCATAGAATACTCCCCCTCCCCCCCCCCGCTCCCCTCGACCTTTGGAGCAGCATAGAACACTCCGCCTTCTCCCCTCTCCCCTCGCCCACTGGAGCAGCATAGAACACTCCGCCTTCTGCCCTCTCCCCTCGCCCACTGGAGCTGCATAGAACACTTTCCCTTCTCCCTCTTCCCCTCGCTCATTGGAGCAGCATAGAACACTGCCCCTTCCCTTCTCTGCCCTCGCCCACGGGAGCTGCATGGAACACTTTCCCTTCTCCTTCTTCCCCTCGCTCATTGGAGCAGCATAGAACACTGCCCCTTCTCCTCTCTCCCCTCGCCCACGGGAGCGCATAGAACATTTTCTCTTCTCCCTCTTCCCCTCGCTCATTGGAGCAGCATAGAACACTGCCCCTTCCCCTCCTCCACTCGCCCACGGGAACTGCATAGAACACTCCGCCTTCTCCCTCTCTCTCCTCGCCCACATGAGCTGCATAGAACATTCTCCCTTTCCCTCATCCCATCACCCACGGGAACTGCATAGAACATTCCGCCTTCTCCCTTCGCCCCTCGACCCCTGCTGTAGCAGAGAATACTTCTCTTTCCCCTTCTCCACTCGCCCACTGAAGCTGCATACATAGAACACTCTCACTTCCGCTCAACTCCTCATTGCGCTGCGCACTGTCGGTGCGCGCACCAAGTGTGCGCCCACAAATGTAAATTGAGTGAAATTTTTGGGTTGATTTTCAATCTTTTCGCTTCTTATCGTGTTTTCACTTCTTAACCATGCCTTTTTCTTTGCGGGAAACGATTTCTGGACCCCGAGAACCCCCCAGGGACTGTCAACTCCTCGGACCACCGACGAAAACCTTGAAAACCCGCGGACAAACAGACACACAGACATAGCGGATTATATATAGTAAGGATCTTTTACGGATGCTGAAAACGATTTCAGTAAAAGTTGTACAGAAATCGATATAACGCCGGTGTTTGAAGTTGAAAGCAGAAGAAGGGCGGCCTCGGTTGAATGAGACATCGCTGCTTTCTTGCAGTTTGCCATCGTTGCAGAAGCCTTTCTTGCCGCTACACAGGCGCTTTACATGTTTACCAGAGTTGCGCATGACATATTTTTTTTTCTTCAAAATTGGCTTATTGACACCTTCCAGTGTAGATAGTTGGCTTGTCAATATTTCCGTTTTAGGTAACATAGACGATGCCGATCTGAGGTCTGTAGACGACACAGAAGCTGGGAAGATATTTTTTGCGAAAGAATCCCCGAGAGAGAAGCACTCATACCCATGCTCATCGCTGATGTCGAGTTCTTCTACAAGAAACAACCAGAAGCAACTAACCCGACCGACTGTCGGTACTCCATTAAGCTCAGTAGTTTTGCCCTCTTTATTATCCTGATCTCCATGGATGTCGTACTCCGATTAGCTTTCGATATCAAGAGAACGATGACACACTTCTCTGGAAGTTTAATGTCACCAAGGAAGAGAAACCAAGAAAAAATAATTGTTGTTGTCTAATTCAATGATTTCGAAATTAGTGAAAACTTTAAGACAAAATGCATTCTGTGCTCAAGGAAGACAATAAAAGTGTTTACTCGTGCAAAATCCTTCTGCCAACGTGACACCAAAAGCGGACAAGAGCTTGAGAGCAGGGAAAAAAATGTATCTATTTGAAATTAGTGCCAATTCAGCAGTGGATTCGTCAGACACGATTCTTCCGGATTCTCTATCTGACGACGTCTTGCACCAGAGAACCTTTCCAGCTATTTAAATTTGGCCAAAATTTCATTTCTACACGTTCAGGCATGTGTCAGGCTTACGTAAAAAAATCTTATAGAGCATTAGAGCGCGCTGGTGTACCTGTATGCGGATGGTCTATTGAACTTACAATTAGCGCAATCGTTGCGGTTATTGAAAACTTTTTGGGGGACCGTATTGGAATGACATCGTTCCATCTGGAATGAGAAATTAAGTAAACATTACCACCTCCAACTAACGTCGTTTCGTCGTTTTCTTTGATAATGCGGTTGGCACATGTCTCACTAGCGAAACCATTTTCACACTTTTCTAGCATTTTTTCATTGCAAAAATCCGTGATGAACAGATTCTTCTTAAGCCATTTACGGGCCCTGCAATTAAGATTGAAACAGTAAAATTAGAGAGAGTAAAAAATCGATAATGGTGCGGGAGAGACTTTTCTGAATAAAGGAAGGCATCTCAGGCCGTTGCCTTGATGAGACATCGCTGATGCGTCAACGGCAAAGGGGCGCCTTCCTTCCTTTAGACCCTATTCGCGTTGCGCACAATTCTACTGCCGGGAAACTAAACCTTGCTTGCTTTTTCTACGCTAGCCACAAACTTCTTTCAGGGTGCATAAATGGCATGTCTCGAAATACCGTCGAAGTAATTCGAAGACTTTATCAAGGACCCCAGGACTTCCTGACAAGATCAGAGAAATACTCAAACGGATTGCTTATAACAAAATTGCTAGTAAGCCGCCCATCCTCCATACATTCTATCGAACGAATAGCAAAGGTATGACTGTAGTTTTAGATTTTGAACTATTGACGTGGATAGGCAACGAGGAACTTCAATGTTGCTCTTGGCTCTACACTCGCGATCGAAACGTTGCTCGCAATATCGTATCGTTCACTGCAGGTTTCGGCAGTTTTGGCTTTATCAAATAAGCCGGTCATTAACGGACTCTACCTTTTCAGATTGAAAACTACGTATGAAGTGTTTCGAACAACATGCTGAAGTGTTTTTGGGATCAAATTAGATGCAGATTTGCATTTCGATAAGAGATGTTGTTCACATATTGGCGGCACAGAAACAACTTTTACTTCTTGATGAATGCGAAATTGTTTATAACTGCTAATTATTATGACACTTATTACAATATTTTGCTTGATTTATCTATCAAAGAGCACAATAAAATTTCTCTTTATTCGGGCCAACTTCTTCTACCAACACAGCCCTATAACAGCAGCATTGACGTCAACAAACAGCAGAATAAGGTTGCACATGGCATTGAATCAGCTCCTGTTCCCTCAAACACAATTCTTTTAGATCTTCAGCTTGAAAAATTTTTTGCACACAATGAAGCTAATTCCAATTGTTGAATAATTGTGAGAATGACATCGATCGCTCTTGCTTATGGCGTCCATTTCGCTGCGTTGACCCAGTTGATGAACAAAAAAAATCCAGTATGATTTGAAACGGCCGAGCAAGGATTGTTTCATTTTCTCAAATCGAAGGAAGGCGATTCTTCGTGACTCATTAAAAAGTTGCCATGGATTCCGTGACGTTTGTTCAGCATTTCGTTGATTGCTCCGCGATACCAATTCAAATTGCCAGCAATTATTCGACCGATAACGCAAGCAAGAAGATGTAGGGAAGTCTTCTAATTTTAAGACGAGAGCTAGAAGTACTTTGCTTACTCTTTTGACCCTATCGTGTACTGGAGAAAGAAACTATAACGCAGATAATAGAGTTGTGATATTTGGAAATAGTTTTCGTTGACGAATTTCGAAATCGACTAGACGATATCATGTATACACATTTTTATGAGCTCGTTTACGGACGCTGAAAACAAGGTTGTATGTAACATGCAAAGTAATCGATAGATGGGGAAACGGCGTCTGAGAGTGAAAGGTATGGAAAGAAGGGCCTCGATAGGGATGATGAGGCATCGGCGCCTTCGTCATCCTGTCCGCCGCCTTTCCTTCCTCTCTTCGCCCGAACCAGCCCCTCATGGATTTTACATTTTTTGCCAATCGACGTTCTGACTTGTATTTTTGTGGCGTGCTAAAAGTGTCTCTGTTTAGCATGCATAAATGAAGCCGAATTGGATGTTCATCGATGACGAAGCAGAGAAAGAAAAGAAAGAAGACTATAAAGATACGCGACCAGACGATGTTGTTTGGCTCCAGTTTTGGCTATAACAGAAACCACAATGTTCTTGCTAATTTAAAGTATACTATCTACTTATCTTCATCTCAGATGGACATTTGGCGTTCTCTGGATTCTTACAGAAAAGGTCACAAAATGTGGCCGTGAGACGCCACCTTTCCTGCCTATCTGGAAATGGTTCGTTTCTCTTCCAGCTCTGATCATTATTTTAGAGCAAGAGAATGAAGGAGAAGGTCGACAAGAAGAGAGGTCTCACAAGAGCGTTCTCTTCAAATTGAGCAGTATCTCCGCTCAAAACGAGGATCTGGAAGTAGCAATCGCGACCGAGGAGGACCACGAGGAGATCCTCGCCTTCCTCATTCAGAAATCACAAGAGCACGCACTTTCCACAATCTCTGTCGACAGAACACG
The DNA here is from genome assembly GCA_034700245.1 of Poikilolaimus oxycercus. Taxonomy (NCBI): domain Eukaryota; kingdom Metazoa; phylum Nematoda; class Chromadorea; order Rhabditida; family Rhabditidae; genus Poikilolaimus; species Poikilolaimus oxycercus. The sequence goes on from JAQIXL010000351.1 coordinate 27,789, forward strand.
AAGTGCGGCCTTACTTCAATGCAATTGTCGAAATGGCTATCAAGGAGTCTTATTCAGCTACAGTACGCGACAAGCAGAGCTGGAGAGTGAGTCTTCCATTTCACCTTGAAGATGTTTAGGTCGTCGGATGCTCCTTTTTTCAACGAGCAATGGATCGATAATGAATGGGAGATCACTTTTCCGATGTACAACCGTTTTTTCGATGACTGTTCCATAAGAGATAAAACCAATACAAAGCAACAATGAAACTATGTTTCATTTCATTGACTTCCTTTTTGCGAAATTGGCACGAAGAGAATCTTGCAGGCCTTAGCGTTGCATGTGGGGGCCGCAATTGTTGAGAGGAGTGAAGAACCTCGCTCACAGTGCTTTCGACAAGTGTCGACGTGGACATCATGCGCTTTCACGTCATCGACGGGCAGCCACGTTCTTGTTTATAGTTCCAAGCAAGCCCATTTTGAATTTTAAAGAAAAAGCCTCGTTTCTTCCCCGAATGTCCATCCTCGACAACAAATAAAAAAGATCTTCCACTTCTTTCATTCGGGCTACTTTCCCTTCTCTCAAGAATGGTTCGCCTGCGGAAGGATCTTCACGAAGGCGATGAACTCGGCAAAGTTGAGCTTTCCGTCCTTGTTCTTATCCGTTTTCTTGAGACTGAAGAGCCAAGTGAATGATTTCCCGGAGAGAACTCACGTGGCCTTGGTGTCGGCGGGCGAGGCGCCGTACGGCTTGTAGTTCAGAAGCTCCTTCAGGATAGGCCAGTGAAGGTACACAGCCGGCCATAACCGTTGTGACTCCGACGAGGACGAGGAAGGCGGTCTTCATCGCAAGAGATGAGCTTGGGAGCGGCGAATGATTCCGAAGTGTCGGAGTGATTTTTATATCGCGTCATTCAGATTCGTTGAAGGCTCTAATGTGAGGACTTGAAGCCAGAAAATGGCGTTGCGAGGCGTTCGGCCCACGATCGACATTGCGAGGCGTTCTTCTCCTTCTCTTGCGCCTCATCTTGCAACGGTGAAGGGGCTTGCTCGCCAAGGATAGAACGTTGCTTTGAGAAGAGTTTACTGCATTGAATCTTTGCGAACCCTGAAATATTGCACTCAATCAAAAAGGAAAGCATGAAGGAAAGCGTTGGGGGGGGAGCATTTTACTGGACGTTTCTTGGAGAGAAAAATGCATCCCCAGAAGAAAACACAACCCCTTCAACGCTTGAATGTGCTTTCGCTCGTCGGTTTTGCGTCTCTCCAGGCAGCTCGTTTGAACATCTGTCGTAGCTGTAGCCTTCTCGTACCTGATCAGTGCCGACGAAAGTACCGTAGCCATTTAGCAGGATTAGCACAACGAACAAAACATTTGCCAGAACCAACGCCCATAAGCATTGCGCCGCGTGGCTTCCTTCTTCACTTCGAAGCGTTCTTGATCAAGCCGTCGCATGATCGTTGGAAAGCTTCAAAAGACGAAGTGCTTGAAAGTAGCAAAGAAGCTTCGTTTTAATTCTCGCTGTTCGAGAGTTTCCCTTTCTTAAACCATTTTCTGGATAATGCTTTTTAAAGAAAATGTCATTTCCGCGTCCGAAAAGCTGGCTAAACAGCCACATTTTTTTCATGCACAATCGCGTTCCATGAGAGCCGAAAAATGGGGCGGGTTTTCGGTGTCGAGGAGCTGTCCAAAATCAGACCAATGTACGTCGACCGAGCGCTAGCGGTTATCTGTGTGAGTTTTAGCCCCTCAGCTTTAACTCTGATTGTAAGCTTTCAGTCTTCTTCCTTCTTCTTTGTGTACAGCACGAGTAATGGGCGTGCTGCTCGTCACTTGCCTGCATCGCAACCTACATTCGGGAGCTGGATTGAATATCCTGAACGGACGCTTCAGTCTTTGACGTCGGACAGCTACTGCGTTGTCTCGATTTTCAACGCAAGCGACACTCGGGAAGTGGCTGCTCTTTCAATTGTTGCAACCGCTTCACAAATGAACAAAGAAATTCTGAAGACGGTGAGTTTTACGCTTTCAACGCATAAGAAGAACTTTCAGACAATCGCATTTGGAGAACGCACTTCGTGGATGATCTTCGCTGATACCGAACCGGAGAGGGCGAAGGCTTACCAAATTCTTCATGCAATGCTTTCTTGCCAACCATCATTGAGGGAAACGCTCAGTGTTCGTTTCTTTTATCGGAAAGGAGTCCCATCGCCAGACTGCTCGCCAATATTTTTTGGTTGATTCTTTGTATTTTCAAGTTTCATAATCAGCTTCAGAAAGCCGCCGCATCATTGTGACAAGCTGTAGCTTCCCAAAACGTGCTAAGCATTCGATCGAAATTTCGAAAGAAGTTGACGCATTTACAGCATTGAATGTGCGTAACAAACGAATTGGATTAATTCTCATTCAGCAAGCTCACAACGCTCTGCTTTGGGCCGTGACACGAATTCGATCGGAAAGCAATGATAAAGCACGCCTACTGAAGCGCCGAAATAGACATGCCGAATCGTTTCGAGCGGAACATGTCAAGCCAATTGCTTTTCACTTTTTGATTTGCATGTTGTGAGAAGCACTAAATAAAATGTTCCAAGAGTTCCAAGATACGCTGACGACAAGACGACAAAACTGACGTGAACTCTCATGCTCAAAGTTGCGTGCTCTTAAAAGAGTTGTGACGCCTTCAACGCCTTCTCTTGCAGGGTTCTTTCTCCATCGCATCCGTCGAAATCTACCTCCAACAGGCGCCAAAGACCTAGAACGAAGGCCGGCAAATGATCAGGCCCGCCGAGTTTTTACAGAAACGTTTTACTGGAAAAAAACCAACAATTTTCTGATCAAAGAGATCTTTAATTTTTTCATCTTTGTGACAATCCATAGGCAACAATCGACGCCTGTGGTGGCAGATTCACGCCACTTCGCAAATGTTTACGCCCTTCCGCGCTGACGATTTAAATCTCGGCCACAATGCCTTGTGCGGATGCGAGAGCTGCTTCCGACTTTTATCCTATGTCCGAAAAAGAAGATACTCCTGTATCTCCCAATTTTCCCAGCAGAGAAGGCACGCGACCCCAGTTATGTGCAGTCTGTGGAGGACCTGCGAGATGTTTTCATTATCAGGTTAAAGACAATCATTAACTGGCGAGGAAAACATGGCGAGAAAAAAATTGAGAAAATTTTACGCGCCTTCATTTGATAATTTCATTTAAAGGTGGCGACTTGTTATCGATGCAAGTCCTTCTTTCGTCGCGCTGTTATTAGTAACCGCGTTTTTCTCTGCCGCCGCGACAATAGCTGTCAAAATGGTTGGCTTTCTTTTCACTAATTGCAAATTTTGTTGTTTAGAAGACCTCGACAAATGCCGTGCGTGTCGCTTTCGAAAATGTATCGATGCTGGTATGACACCATTTGGTACATCACAAGTCTTATTCAAACGGCATCGTATTAGGAATATATCCAAAGTTTGTGGAGGTTGTCCGAAAAATGCTCACTGGAGCGATTGTGCGAAAATCTTCGCGGGAAGCTAATTCGCAGGTAAGCATCTTTAACAAGTAAAAAAGTTATCTGCCTACTCGAAATCGTTTCCCAATATGATTGAGCTTTCTACAGATTTCTGCTGAAGATGCAGAAAACGATGCATCATCAATAATTGACGAGATTGTCGATCTCGAAGAACGCCTGGACATGCTTCAGAAGACCTACAATCATTGTGACCTTCGGCAAGCTTCAGTCGTCACCATCTTGTCCACAGCAAGTGAAGCTTTATATTCGGAGGTTGTTCTATCGACTGAAGGTCCACTGTTTAGGAGAAGCCAAACCAGCTAAAACCAAGTACCAAACCTGATGTCAAGATTGAGACTGGAGGGTCCCACTTGATCGTTTCAACACTCTTCACAACCATAGAATTTGCAAAGGCGTTCGAATTCTTTACCCAGTTGCAAGAATCGGATCAGGTGTAGAAAAAACATTGTTCATGTTGCATTTTAGCTCGTTTTGATGCGTTCGATTGCTCTCAGCTGTGCGCTTTTCAAGGAAGCCTGGAGTATGTACACGAATGGTTCAGATGCTTCTCAGTTCGTAGAGACTTTTCTTGGGGAAAGCTCAGAGAGGTATACACGATCGGATTTATTTGTTCATGACATAAAAAATTTCAGATATGGGTCACGCATACAAGAGTTGTGTTCTCAGTGCTTAGCGCCATTGACTCGAATTCGCATGGCCAAAGCGGAGTTTATTCTACTGAAGGCAATAATGATGTGCAACGGCGGTAACCAATCCATTTGCTTCACAATTTAAAATCTTCTTCAGCCTGCATCGACTTGAGTAGCACAGCGAGCCAAATACTAACAAGAGAGCGTGAGGCTTTCGCTCGCGCCCTTCTCGATATTTGCCTTCGAAATGAAGGTCCCGCCAGATACGCGTCCCTTTTGGGCGTTGTCGGGACCTACACGGAACTCGCTCAACGCTTTCGTGAACTTCATCTTTCTATGAAGGTTGGTAAAACAAATGTTACTCCGTGACATTTGTTTCAGTTAAATTGTCTTAGAGAACATGCAGCCTCTAACCCCTCGACATTTCTTGACGAACTCTTCTTGTAGAAGAACTAAGGATTTTTATGTTGTTTATTGCTTCTCACTGTTTTTTGGTAGAAACGAAACGGTGAATGTATTAGCCACTGATAATAAACATTTTTATCATGATAAACCACTGCGCTACAAGTTTCAGAATTTGTTGAACCTTTCAAATGACGGCAGCAAAGCACAAATTCTTACAATAGTACATGTATAATACCTCTATTGGCGGCTTTAAACAATATTTTCATTCCCTCGGGCAACATCAAGCTGTGAAGATGTTCCGACTTCATTCGACTTTAGTTGCCATTTCTAAAAAAACGGCTTTGTAGCCAAAAGAGACTAAGTAATGCCTCCCGAGACAAAGATCCATGGACGATTTTGATGTTTTGATTTTGCTTCACCGAGTCCTTGATGTCTGTACTTCGATGCTTTCGTGCCAGATCTTTGGGCAGTATTTATTTTTTTTCCGCTGTGACGCACACCTGAAACATTACATAAGAGAGCTGAAAAGAAAAAATTTTATCACACGAAGAAGGCGGTAATGTTGATTCCTCACAATCAGTGTAAATCTCGATAAAATTGTTCCTGAATGTGGATAAAAGTCTCATAGCCAAACCTAACAATATGTACTTCGTAGTACAATACATTGTGCGCATACGCAATGCTGTTGAATCTTGACCGCAGGGGGAGACTTCTTGCGACTCGTCACAATCCATCAACAATTGCATGTAAAATAGGAAAATCATTGTTCATGTTTGACAACTTCATCGTTTCATCAAACGCCTGCAAAGTTGTATCTTTTTCCATTGTCATAAAAGCAACCCTGTTTAATTTCAACTTTAAAATGAAGGAAACACCTTAAAAATAAGGAAAAGAGGTTGACGGCGCAAATGATCTTTTCATCTTCTCGTGGACAATGGTCAAAAATTTTCCTTCCTGGTGAAGATCAGGTCCGACTAATCTACAAATGCGACAGATGTTCAAATGCATTGTCACAAGTCACGCGGCCCATTTCCTGCGAGAGAGATTATTTGCACAGCCTTCCTGCACTTTCCATCAAGCTCAAAAGATGGGCTGAGGGAAAGGGAGAAGCTCGAAAGAAAGATCGTCACTGGGGTTGGCAGGCTAGGAAAAAATCGCGTTTTCTGGTTCTCGCAAGTCGGGGTTCGGGTTGTCGGGTTAACTATTGAAAAAATTGGGGGTAAACTCGATTTATCCGACTTCGAGTAAATACGCTTTCCAGTCCTAATGAGGACGCAAGTCCTGAAACCTATACAGGTGTCGGCGGCCATGGCAGAGGACGAGACCAGCTTTCTGGAGACCGTAGGTCAGCTGAAGTGCTTCATGCTTCTCCATTTCCCGCAGGGCATCGCCAGAGTGCCTTCTTCTACCGATGTCAAAATATTCGCTTTTTGAACAAGGAACGAAGAGGGCTCCGTGCAAAGCCCCAGACTTTTACTATCTCACAGACACGGTGCGAAACACGTTGAAATCGGTGACGAATTCCAGTATCTTTTTCAAAAGCTGCTGGCAATTATTTACGGTCCCCAAAGCACTCAGAAGATCCAGTTGTCTGACCCATATCCATCGTAGGAAAGTTCCTTCTAGCGTCACCTTCTTGTTTAATCACCGAAGGCACGAGTCAACTTTCTGGTCTGTCATTGTTTAGTCCGTCGATCCGATGTCGTCGATGAGTCTTGGTGGAACAAGAAGGTCTTGACCATTGAGTGCGAAGTCCTCATCGAATGAATTACCAAGCTATATATAGCGCATGTGTTCATGACAACTGCTCAGGATAAAACTCGAAGAATCCAAGATTGCACGAATTTTCCGAAATTCAATCACTTTTTTGAGATTTTTTTTCCAGAGCCCATCACACCTTTCTCGATTGATCATGTCCTGACCGAAAGTGGCTCATATTCCAGTTGAAACAAGACCTCGCCTTAGCCATAAAGATGAAAATCTTGGTTATAATTATCCGCGGAGTGGCTGAAAACCGCTGACGATCAGCTTCAATTCGTGAAAAAAAATGTCCACATGTTTACAAACAACAGCGTAAATTTTAACACTATGTCACCCGACTATAGGAGGCTTTGATGGCATCGTCTATTCGTGCTGAAATGACAGGATCATAACGAGCACTGTGACTCCCGTTATCTGCACGCAATGAAAAGGGCAAGCTCGAAAAGGAAACCCCTTAGGACCGTCGGGGGGCTGTGTTGAGGGCGACGAGTCGACATCGATGACTCAAAACAGACGATGCTTCATCAACGCGTTTCCTCCCCATCAACCATCTCGGGAAGCTTTCATTGTCAATCGAGGCTTCAAGTCTTAGAGTTAGAAGACGAACTTTTTCACAAAGAAGAGAAAGAGCAAGAAGCCGAGAATCTGAAGGGATCAGGAAAACAAGCGGCCTTTCAAGCTTTCCCTCGTTTCGTCAAGCTGACTCCTCGAATCGCTATGGTCTCGACGTGAAGAGTGCGAACCCGTTCTTCTTGCTCCTTTTTCCATGTTGTTGCCAAGCAAGCCACATGTATGTTCTTCCCCTTTTCCCTTGAAAGCTAAGGAGAACCAGCGAAGGGGTTTAAAGTAGATTAAAGCTTCCTTTGAACGAAATCTCGGAGATGGACCTGAAGAGGAGAGTCGAAGGGAGGGGAGGGAAGAGAGGCTGGCAGGTGAAGGGGCGTCTTCTATCGGGCCGCCGGTATCTCTTAGACCCCGTGGAACCAGAGGGACCTCCTCTTCTCAGAGGACGCGGCGCCTCGTCGGGCCGCCGCGTGATCCCTTGCGAGCCTTGAAGCGTCTGAATCTTGGCTTTTGGTTCGGTTTCTGGAAGTCCTTGAATTTGAGACGACGGGTTTGTGGTAATCGTCCTTCCGCCGAGGAGTTTATTTGTCAGAAATGTTTCAGCGAGCT